>JAMBLF010001394.1:0-99764 GCA_030578115.1 Leucoptera coffeella | reverse complement strand
TAAACATTAATAACAACATAACCAAATTCAGAAAATGCCTTTTCTCCAAAAAGCCGGCAATTGAGCTTAGTTTCAATTTACAAATCCTAAAATCTAGAAAAGCAAATCCCAAAGCCGTTTCGGTTCGCGTAGAAAAGCTATCTACTGTTATAACAATAAACGTTAAGAATCATCGCGGCATTTCGTGCCTCCTTCTTTACTTTTATTATTTTAAAGTATTTCAATTAAAACGGACATTGTTCTGTGAAGGCAGATTATGACGGAGCAGCGTAATAAGTAGGCATGCTTTGTTAGTGGATGGACGAAATGGGGAAGACTTTTCAAGCCTAGTTAGAACTGCTAAATCTGTATAGGGCTCAGATCTTAATCAAATTAACAAAGTATTTACATATTAAGATATAGCAAATTCTAAAGATATGAATGTGAATGTATATAAATAATAAATCAACTGGATGTCTGCTTAAAAATTGTACAAATGTAGAATATGAGATATAATAATGCAGCTTGAAGTCACGTTCTTAGTCAAGAAAAACAACAGCCTTTGTATATTATTTTTATATTTGAAATGAAATGAAATGCTTTTTATTCAATATGAGGATTATAAAATGACTTATTGAAGGTCAAAAAAAAAACATTTCCACCGGAAAAGTTGTCATTACAGTTAATCAATTTATTAAAAAATATTAAATAAATCTAATTAAACTAATGGCATTTCGTAAAGCAAAATCCTGCAGAGAAGAAATGCCAAGAAACTCTGCAGACATATTTCAATTCAATACAACTTAATTAAATAATCCATCAGAATGAGACTGCAGCCTAACTAGCAACCAACGAATATTATGAGTAACATATTAAAGGTGTCCTAATAAGAACATGCATCGTGAGGCTGCAATCACACCAAGATGAAACGTCACATTACATCATTTAGATAATCTTTCACTTTGTTGTCAAACTTTAAATTTGTCTAGAGGTAAGGACTTTATAGCCTCTGGAAGTTTGTTATACATTTTTATGCCCAGGTCCATAAACGAATTGTTTATTCTTTTTAGTCTCGAGCCACTATAATACAATTTATTTTTATTGCGTGTGTTACAATTATGCATGTCTATTACAAGCCTTTTGCAATTTGCAATTTGTATATTTGCAATTGCTATCTTTTAAAAAGGTGCATTTTCTCAGCACCGTCCGTTTATATTAGTGCATGTTCCAAAGACGTACCCGGTACACCGAAGTGGTCGAAAACTTTTCCGTTATTATTAAAAATTCATGAGGAACTTCAAGTGGAACTAATTTCTTTGAACCACTCGCAGGATTAACGAAATCGCGCAAACTTTTTGGTACAATGACTTATGCAATTTAGCCAAGATGAAATAAAAAAAGAACGTAACTTTTTAATATTTACCACCCGCTGATACTAATTATAAACTTTCGTATGAATTCCTGTATCTATGGATCATTTTAATTTGTATATCTAAACGTGTTAAAGTTTACTTTTCTTAGTCCAATCCGTAGGCATTACAAGGTATCAAACTGCATTCTTACAGAGTCAAAACTAAATAATTCGCAACAGAGAAAAATACAAACAAACATGACTATAGCAGAGTAAGAAGCTATCAATACGAACACCCAATAGCATCAAATATGTAAGAGTCGCCAGTAATTCGCAGCAGCGCCTTGCAATGAAAATACAACGTGAAATTTTAAACTAGTGTGCCAAAGTTATGCACCAGACTTGTTTAGCATGCAGGTGCTCGAGTAAGCTTTTTCCGAATTTCCCCTGACCACGTTCTACTCAGTGCTATTTGTCTGTGTCTCCCTTGTTTTATTTAGTTCATGTTCACTTTGTTTGTCTTCGCGAGGGTACATTAACGTATTTTTCTTCTCTATTAGCAGTCGGCTCGGATCACCTGAGAAGTTCTTTGTCATTTGTGCCACGCGGTGAGATTGGCTCGGTTTTTTCGTTGTTTGGTCTAAGTTTAACCGTATTAGGAGCTTGGCTTTTCTCTTGTTTCTCTTCGACTTGGTATATGTTGTAACTAGGGTTTTAGATTAGGGAGTAAAAGTTAAGAGGATTAGTCTGGTAATCAATGAAGTGTGTTAAGAAATGGATCTTATGATTGTTTAATGTAAAATAATCGATACTGCAACAGAGGGCACTTTGGAATAAGATTATTTTATATAAATGTAAAATATTACGTTCATATAATGCTAACGATAAAATTAAGAAACTTTAACTTACTTAAACTAAACTTGAATCTTTTTGTACAATGTATGATATATTGTCTTTGGGGGAGGCCTATGTTCAACAGTGGCTGCATACAGGCTGATGATGATGAATATAGAAATCTAATAACATTCGTGGAGTTCATAAATTCAGTGCATAAGTTAGACAGTTAAAGTTTACTATCGATAGACTAACCGAACACATAAAAATCTCCTTTGTAACTCCAAATATTGTTTTCGTACATCAGTTTGTATATCACGTTCAACATTTACGACCTCCCAGCTATCCACGTTTGTTAAAACAATATTTGAAACGATAAAACATCGTTTAAAGTGGGACTGACTCCGCGACGACTTCATTAGAATTTATTGACGATCGCTCGGAAGAAGGAAACGAAATAAAATGAGCTATAAAACTGCGCGGAGCAATAGATTTTATTTTGGTAAACATTCGTCGTTGGCGGAATATCTCTGCTTAGTGAGTCAGTGCATTGCTGTAAACATTCATCTATATTAAGATGGCCTTCACATACATATAATTCTTTGCAACACTTTCGAATATTTTGGTATTTGGATCACTTCATTGGCTGGAGTCAAGAATGTAGAACAACAATTTACAATGAGCTCGAGCTATACTTTTTTTTCATTTGAAAGTACTTATAGAACGCAAGTTTGAAATTGTTCCATGTCCAAACTTTATTATAATTAAGCAGAAAGAAAAATGAAGAAATTGTATAGGCTTGTTTTGTTTACTTTTGTAAAGACGTGATCCATTACTGAGACGTGAGAGTATCATGAATTACTTCAACCCTATTGTGTATTTTTTATTTGTTTTATTATTATTTATTTAAGTACATAAAATAACCAGTACTAAATAATTTAAAATAATAATTATTGAACTTGAAAATATTAATTATGTAATGAAACGTGTAATAATACCCTTTGTGCACACTTTTTTGTTTGCTTGTTATAACTTGTTAGGTTGTAGGTGTCTTAGTACGCACATAATATTAGTCGTGAGCATAACTCATACGTGCATTACCCAAATAGCTGCGAAGTATAAATCGCTGGCAACCCCGATCGGCTGCATGGAAATTGCAACAGCAGGCAATAGCTGGCCGGCAGCGAGGCGCACAATTATAACGAGAGAGTATAAATCAGAATGAATTGTGGCATGTTATTAAGGCTATTTCCAGTACAAAATAGGAAGACGAAGTTTCGCTCAATGAGAAACGTAAGCACCCGCTAAAAGGAGAGTCTCCCCTAATTTAAAAATGGAACGCTATACGTTATCATAATTCTGATTGGGTGCGAAAATTGGATCACGGGACGGCTTTCATTTTGTATCATTGTGTTATTGTAAACGGCCGTCTGAATGCAAAAATAATGTGATTTGGAATTTTAAATGGGTTTTTCAGTCGATAATACGGTTTTCGGTTAAATTGTAATAATAAGTTGTGTTAAGAGTTTATAAATTAACTCGTAATTTGAAATTGAATGCTAGTTTTGTTTAATGTTGTAAAGGTATCAATAAGTTAATGCCTATTTCCCGGGAAATAGGAATTTTAGCAACATTTATCTGTTAAACATACTAATATTATCCCAATATTCGTCATCATATTATTTATTGAATGTGAAAATATGATTTTCTATTTTGGTCTATTTCATAGTTTAACTTGTTTATGAACTCAGGATCCTAGGTTCAATTAAAGTTTCTTAGAAAAAGGAATCGACATTGTTTAAAACTAAATTACTATCAAACACAAATTCATAATGAGAAAAAGTGCTTTATAATACTAAAAAAACCATTAACATGTTCGTACACAAACAAAATGCAAGCAAAGTACACTCCTCAATCCGATGTTCCCTCACCGAGGAAAATGCTGGCCGTTAAGAAAATAGTTATCTCGTCGGGGAATCGAAAATGTTGTAATTGCGAGCACATCTAGCCGAGGAGGTGGAATCATTCGGGCTCTTTGTTCCCCTGGTACATTCGAGAAGGCTCGTGAATACAAATAGATGCTTACAACGTACCTTTTTGCAAATTATCTCCTTGCAAGGCGGCGGCGTAACCTGAAAGTAAGATTGCGCAACTTTAGAACCTTTATGGCTAATTCATTTATGGGAAAACGATGATTATTTCCCATGTGGGGGCTTAATGGTGTGGGGAGTGTGGGGTGAAGATAAAATGACCTTTGTTTTGTTAATTGATATTGCTATGTGAGTGTTTGTTGCGAATGCTGTTTACTTTTGAAGGATATGTGTGTTTGAAATTGGATTAGATTCACGACTTAACACTTTTAGGGTAGTAAGATATTTGATTTCTTGGTTGAGGTCTACCTAATATAATAGATAGAACTAATAAGGGATTTATTAGTAATATAGTTTGTCCATCATTCAGTATTATCTAATGGGAGGATAGTGTTTATAAAATATTCTATTCTAGATAACGCTATTGCTTATGTTATGTAACTAAATATTCCAGATTTAAATATCAAAAACGAATTTCATTTCCCCGCCTAAAGCCCGAATGTGACACGAAAATCCGAATACTCTCGTGGAGCGTGCTTCACCAAAGTAAACAAGTGGCCGCATGCTACCCTTTCAATTTTGTTATTGAGGCAATCTGCGTTTAATAAGGGAGGGGGGCGAGGTGACACTCCGTGCATTTGAGTGCTCGGCGCCAGCGTATTACTCCGCGGCTCCGGGTAAACATCGAGCATTGAAGCAGCAGCTGTACAGCCGCGCCTGTGCCCGACGCGCAATATCCCGCCAGCAAAATAAAGGAGTCCGCGACGACAATCGTTCGCCTCCTTGCCCTCCAACAGAAATACAAACGCAGCCCCGAATGACTTTACAAAAATTTGCATTGACTTTTTTCTTCTTCTATATTTCCCGTTCAGAAAAGCAATTTTTGTACGGACGCGATACGGGGAGCGGGAAATTGCGCTCGTTTCTCGGCCGCTTTGGCGGGAACAGTGCGAATGGAGTCGAGACGCCATTGGCCACGACGATTGTTTGGGCTTGACGGAGCCGATCGCAGACGAGCACTGTCTGTCCATTTGCGATGCAGGCCCTATTTGTTTGCGAAGCAACGGAAATTATTACTGTTCTTTGAGAACTGATCACTTGATCAGGCCGTTTATAGAAATAGATTTACAGGATCACGCTACGAGTTTCTAAAGATTAAGCTGTAAGTGCAACTCAATTATTGTGCAACGCAATTTCCACTATAAATAATTCACGCAGAGTTATTCTAGGTAATTAATTAAAGCGTAATATGTAGACTGGAACTAGGACACAGGTAAATGGTTTACTTTTCAAAGAAACAGTTATTTCATAGTCCTGAAGAGAAACCAAGTATTCTCCGGCAGAGTTTTATGTCCGAGTTGTGGGATCCAATTACGCTGAGAGCTTACCACTGCGCCGCAACTTTAAATTAGCAAATTATCTTCATTATGACGTGGAAAAACAGACTATTGTTAATTAATCTAAGGTTTTTAACTCGTTTCTAAGCTGTTTTGAGGATTTACTTATAAATTAGTAAAAATTTAATTAACATAATACGCAAGTTGACAGTAAAGACTTAAATAAAAAGTTAAATATTTTCTGTTATTCGTGACATTTCAGTTAATATAATATAGCAGTAACAGACACAAATTTCATTCCTTCATTGTCTTTCTAAAGATTCATAGACATTCAAAGTGGAAAGTGGATGATAAAGAAATAAGAAGAAACTCTTAGTCAAATGAACATATATAAACAATTTAATGCACAAACAATAATTGATTATTGTTATCATAACCAGCCACGTGCAAACTTTCGCCATTTAAAAAGAATAGCTGTAAACATTTCCTGCTGGCAACAATAGATACAAATGCTCATCTGTTCTTTTGTGCACAGAATGAATGAAAACAATTTGGAATCAGCGCAACAATTTGCCTTGCGTAATCCGGTTTCTGGGGCTGATCGAAAAGGGACACCTGTTGTGGATTCTTGGAATCATATTAATTAATGGAGGAACGCGTATGTCTGGTTGAAATAGATTATCGTATTAAATTTGTAATCTAGCCGAGTAAGTTTATATTATTTTTGATGAAAATCCGTGTTAAGTACTTAATGAGATCAGTTTTAAACATTTCTGTCTGTTGCTTAAATAATAAGTTAATCTTTTAAGATATACTATATTTCATTCTAGATTGTAAATAATTACATTGAAAGCTTGATTCAATGTTAAGTCTTTTTTATACAGTAATTTTTCTAATGAAAAGTTTTGTTTGTACTACGGGGCATTTTATCTTTGCTACATTAAATTATTATTAGAAAAATCAATACATTTCAAGTACATTTAGCTTTTTTTGTTATATTAATGTGCGTACGTAGTTAACCTATTTGCAAATGTCTATTTAAAACCGAGTGACAGCAAGTGAAATTTCTTCTCTATATTTCATCGCGGGTGTGTTTACGTAAACTGCCCAATAGTCACGTAATGTATGTCCGTGATTAATAACCCGTCCCCACGTTTTATCTCGCTAACCACGTGCGCTCATCTATTAGCGTGAACATGTCTAATTTATAGTAAAATATGTGAAGGAAACCATTATATTCGGCAATTAATTTTACAGTTATTTTATTACGTCAAATTAATGGATATGGAATGACCCTTTGACGTTTTATTCGCCTGAATATATGAAATGCGCCTAGAGTTAGTCTTTTTGGGTTAGTTACAGGTTTATGTTATTATACAGGGAGAGATTTTTGTACATTCAAATTAAAAAAATTCTTCAAGTAACATAAATAGGGCTTATCATGGTATAGACTTATATTCCTTTCAATGACTCAAACTTATAGAGTACCGACAATGAAAAATGTTTTGGAGCGCTGTTTAAAAACTATACTGGAGATAATTATATCTCTTTTTCACTTTTTATAATAATATTTTAAGACTCACTCTAGAGTGCGAAAAATATAAGCATATATGCAGTAACAGACAATTTATTTTTAAGTTTATCATGGCTTTGACAAAAATGTCCACAAATTAAAGTTTAAAACAGACCTCACATTTAATTTAAAAGAAAAATAAAGGGCTTCAAAGTCGAGCCATTTAAATTGCAGTATTAGCTCGTCGTACCCTTCTCTTCACAATTGATTACTTCGGATGATTGATGTGATCGGTAGCAATGAAAACAAATTTCGGAGACAACACGTGTGCTAGCAGATCGCTTCAGAGATTACTTTCGCTTGTTTTGGAAGGAAAATTAAAGATCTTATCTGTTTCCTATTGATGCAATGCCATTTCGAGTTATATCTGCTCATTATATTAAATGTGTTGGAAGGAATTGATTTTTGGAGTTTACTTTAAAGGGAAAAATAATCAGGTGTTATTGGTTTTCTTAGTATAGGTAGGTAAGTAATTATTGATGTAAAGAAAAGATGTTGTCAGACAGAAAAAAATAATTTGTGTTTGTAAATTTTGTTGAATTGAATTTAAATAAAAATACAAAACATAATAGCTGTAACACATAAATATATTTTTTATTTTGAATAATGAAAGAAAATATTTATTTATTGCTTATAGTATGTTGATTTTAAGAGGGTGTGACTGTATAATTAAAAAAATATAAATGTAAGAGTATAACGTTAATCTAATTAGAATCGCATATCGCACTCTCTGACACCACTAAATATTTACCTCGATATTGCTTAAGGCAAAGTAATAAGACGACAAGGGAGCCTACAAATCATAATAAATTCGGCGAACTTATTAAGTCAGCCGCCGACAAACAATAGAGCAAGTTATTGGCGATCTACCCTCTTCGTATCTGCCCCCTCCCAGCTGTCGCCACCCGCAGCCCACAAATAGAGCAATCTTTGTTTTATCGGAAAAGCTCCGGAGGAACAAGAATAAACCAATTAACACCGCCAAAGGGTAACAAAACCGGCGCGAGGCGACTGGATGATGCCAGTTAGTTACCGTCTATCGTTCATTAGGACGCCCAATTTGCCAGCCACTCCATTTTGGCCGCTCGGCGCAAGAGGCCACGGCACACAAAGTGCTCGCTGTTTGTTTGACAAAGTGCTCATATGCACTCCATTCACCCTTTTGTTCTTGGCAATCTTTCCCAAAGAGGACCCTGATGCGGTGAAGCTAATCTACGGTTTTTTCACGCCACGTGCGCTGATGCAACGTTATCTAGTCCAAACCTAATTAAACATAATTCAAGTGACGCGTCTCAATGATTTATGGAATTATTAATAGCACCTAGCATTTAGTGTAGCACGGACTAGTTATGTGTTGCACAGCTTCTCTGGAATGCCTTGGCAAAGAGTAATCAATTTATTATTTTGTCAAGTAAATTACGACTGTGTGGTAATGGTATTATCACCAACGAAACGTTTGTCCTAAATAAACTATTACATCAACGGAGATGGACATTAAATTGTATGTTTAATATCCTAATCATTTAAGACTCAATCGTTAGCTATAGAAAAATGTTTCCACTTATATGCTTTTCCTAAAGTATGGACGTCGCGTAATGTTACCTCAGGGAAACATAAACGTTTAGCACAAAAACGGACTCGAATCCAATCTAACAAAACAAAGACAATTACAATCTGGAACTGGTACATTGTCAGGGCTAACGGGCGTCCTTCGGACCATATAAATAGGGAAACCCCGTCCCTTGTCCAATAATCGTCCGAATATCGCCCAATAATGGAACAGGGTCGAACGAAAGTGCGGGCCAAACAATAATGGCCGAAGACAGAACTGGCACGTACACGGGGTCGGCAAAATTAATCAGTTCCTCGCACTTGTGGTGGAGACTAGAGCAGTCGATTAGGACGGTCCACCTCCAGGATTATTGAGCCATCGGGAGCCAGCTGGCGGGCTCCTCCGATATTGCCGCGTACGCCGTTTACGCGACAGAGGAATATTGCCCAACTTACGGGCGAAAGTATTACATTAATTTCGACCGGTTTCCATCCAAATGGCCAACATTAAACAGTGGGACAAAACAAACGATACCTTCTTGGTGGGAAGGCATGAGTTGTTTATTTAGGTTAGTGTAATTTGCATGAATTAAGTGTTCCGACGCCGCACGACGACTGCGCGAGCGAGCTCGTTTGTTCCGGATAGCATCTAACTGAAGGATAAGAGTCACTATTAAGAAGATTAAATTATAGAGTACAACTTTTGTCGCGAAACAGACGAGTTTATCTTGAAGTCTGCTTATTGCGTCAGAGCTTTGCAAACTCGACTCTTTACGTAAATGAGTGTTGCCTGCTTTGTTTTGGCCTGACAGATAAGAGCGACCATCCATCATCGTCATTAGTTCGTTGTTTCACCTTGCGAATGTTTGATAGACTGGCCTTGGAAAGAAGTTATTGCGAATTAATCATTATGACCAGGAATTGAGCAGCAAAAATCATTCAATTCCTCAATTTTGAATACTGTCACACATATTTATTCAAATTTAATGCTTAATTTAAAAGTATATTTATTTGCTCAAATAAATGAATTTTAGGAAATATGAGATCAATTTATAAATACATTCTTACTTACATTCCAAGGAGAGTCACATCATATTATTTCGTTGCATCATCAGCTACGGAGTTTCATCAGAAGGTAGCTATCATGCAAAAAATCTTTACTTATTATGCATTGATACATCACTATCACTAGATTACTTGTAAAACTATAACAACAATAATTCATCTTTGCTTCAACATCTACTCAAAATACCCCAAAACACTCCATAGAAGTGCACTAACGCAGTTCAGTGTTAACGTGGGATTTGATAAAACACCTGCAGCGCAGTCGGATGGGCAAATTTCAGGGGACCTATTCCCTCTCCAGGGTTTGTTAGACAACGACAAAGTTGTGCAATAACTGGATTGTCTACCTCTGCAACACGGCTCATACTAAGCAAACATATTAGCTGAATTTCAGACTGTGTATACGTAACTTTGTCGGTACTGCTTTGACCGTGGAAAATGGTGTCCTGTGATTGGAATAGAATTGAGATAGATGCTTTATTTGTTTAATGAAAATACGTACATTGTTTATTTTTTGTAAAGGGAAAAAAGCGCTTCATTTAATTAACGTACTGTAAAGGCTATTGTTGTCTTACATTTTGGTATATTTGGGTTGGTAAGATAATAGTAATTGATTCATTTTGTGATTGATGATTCGGGTTGAATAGATAGCTTTTGATTGTATATGTGAAACAAGATTTACATAGTCAAACTTTCCCCAGGCAGTATTTTCAAACTACAGGTTATAAGAAATTTAACTAAGACGTAAAAAATAACAATGTTGTTGATTATTAAAAATGTTGGTATCCTACATTAAACCTAAAAAAACTAGTTGGCAGTTACTTATATTATTCAAATCCCAGGCAGCTCGAAAAAATCCAAAAACCATCGAATTTTCTCGCTACACTTGTATTTGGAAACTGCACTGTTGTCGCACTTATTTCTTAGTATTTTCGCCACCGAAACAAAGTCGCAGTGAAATAGATCTGTCGAAAACTGGCAACCCGTCAGAAGCAATGTGAATTGATTGGAACACGAAATCCTATCGACACAATACTCGTGCCATTCCCACACAGAAAACATGGACACATTTTGTTTTACTTTGGCAAATTCATGCATCGAATATTTATTCAAAATATTTCACGTATACGAAATATGACACGTGCTAAGGGGTTGTAAAAAGAATGTCCGTAATTATAGTTGCTGACTCAAATTGTAAACGTCATAAGTGCAGTAGGAAGTAGGTAAATGACATGTAATGTCTGACTATATAATGGTTCTACCTAAATGATTAGGTGTAAAGTTTATGTACAGGTACTAATACAACTAACTACCTGCAGAAAATCCTACAGCTTATTGTACCCACACTCTTTCCCCATTTATGTACAATTTACATAAATCTATTTACATGTCATTCATACATATATTGTTTAAAAAAATATATAAAGGAATTCGATTGTTTCACCTATATGAAATATACATTCATACAAAATTTATAAACACAGCGTCAGTTACATACAAAAAGTGTTAAAACAATATCAAAACGCCAGCAAAGTTTGCTACAAGCACCTGGGCCAAAAATAGCCGCCATTGACTGTCAGTTCCGACCTAAGTGCCTAAGATCATTAGGAGATCAGCAGGGAATATTCAAAGACCAGATGCACTGGCTTATCCTTCTGTATTATGTATGCTGATAATGCGCTGCTGTCAAAGGGCTGTCACAGAACGTACATATACAGCCACTGCTTCCGAGTATGTAAATAGGGTTTGTGAATTGCTAATCTTGTTAAGGAACTAATTAAAGTTGGGCTAATTATTGGTGTGTATGGCAAGGTTATGATGTGTTTATATTGAGTTTATGGCACTAGTTATGGGTGGAGGTTTAGTTTGAAAAGGCACTTTATGGATGGATTGGGTATTAGAATTGTTAATAGAAAATGGTTTATGTATAGGTGTACACTTTTGAAGCTAATAGTAAATTATATGAACACAGATGCGTCAATTATAAAATGCACGTAATTTTATAGGTTTCTGTAAACTAAGAAAATATAGTGTGTGTATATATATATATATGGCTACTAACGTGAAGAAGAGGTACATATGTCAGTCTTTCTTATCTTTATCTAATCTTTGTTGTTATATGTTATTTATTATGATATTTTAAGCTTATTATTATAAAATTAGACGTCATTACACTAAACAAAGCGAGATTCATTCCTAAATACATCACGAAAATGAATTTGAATCCAGTTGTCAGAACAGATTTGTGTCATCTAAAGTTCGGCTTGTTTTTCTAGTTAATTAAAAGGTGCGCTTCCTATAACGAATTTTCCAGGAGATCACACGCGGCGACGCCGGGGGCTTATTCCCTTTGACAAGTAACTTCTGATATTTATTCAAAAAGAAGGTCTTGTTAGCATAATAATTAAATGTCCCTCATGAATAATCTAATATCTTAATTAGAGTTTAGGAATAATTTTAACTTTTTAACAGTTCTACGACAGTTTAACAAGCTTTCTACCGGCCTTGAATATTTCGTTACTGAATAACTTAAGAAAGAGTACATTATTTACCTACTGACCAACTTCGTCTCGATATCAATCTAACACTTAAATTTATTGATGAAATACATCAGATAATTATTTCTCTTATTTTCAAATAAACTAACAAAATAACTTCCCACAATCGAGTCCCTAAGACGTATGGCATTTCATCTCTATTTTCCACTACATTTATAATAAGTTGGAAGATAAACTAAAATAAGTTGGGGCCATAAACATGTCATCGGTTAAACCGGAGGCTGCAATCGAGAGAGGCCACGTGTCTGATGGAGTTTTCAAGCTTCGGAACAAAGTTGCCTTGTTCTCGGAAACTTTCGGCGATTGCTCCTAGCAAGGTGCATATTGTACAGTGCACGGCTGAACGGATTTGCACATGTTGAACTCTATAAAAATGAAACTAGATGGCGCTGAAGTTGAAGTGTACACTTACGTTAAGCTACGGCGAAAGTTAAGTTTGACATACTCGTATAATCTCAATTTCAATTAAATAATAATAATAATATTTGCACCAATTGAACTAGCCCCTTGGTAAGTACATTTAAGACTTGTGTTAAGGGTAATAGTCAACGTAAATTTAAGAAATATATACATTTTATATATAAACAAATACATATATAGCATATAATATAATCAACGACCAGACTGGAAAGCAGAAGAAAAGCGTAGTTCTTAACTCTGCCTCCACTGGGAATCGAACCCGGGATCTCACGATTAGCGTTCAGGCGTCTAACCGATCGCGCCACGGAGGTCGTTAAAGAGGTCGTTAATAATAACAAGATCAATGATATAAAATCGTTATTATTTATCTATTTTGTATGAACACGCCGTCTTATATTATGATTTGTAAAATATAAACAATAGTATAGTATTGTTAAGGTTATAAAATTGGAAAGTCATGCTACAGAGTTTCATTACTGGTAGTAAAGGCCCATACTACGAGAACTACTCAATTGTATTGAATAGGACTACAAGCATAAAATCAAGGTTGCTTATGGTTTATTTAATTAGGAAACTGAGCACTTAATAAAAAAGGCAAGAGAATTTGAGATTTCACCCGATTACTAATTTTCATGCTACCAAAGGAATTAGGTATACTTATTTCGACACAAGGAAAATTATCTTCTGTATTTTTTTCTTATAATTGCGTTTATGTAATTTTATATTGTCATTTGTGCTTAACATCCTATACATTCCGGCGACCTCCGTAGTGTGATCGGTTAGCCGCTTGAACGCTTATCGTTAGGTCCCGGGTTCGATTCCCGGCGGAGGCAGAGTAAGAACTACGCTTTTCTTCTGCTTTCCAGCAAGGTCGTTGATTATATACTCGTATGCTAAATATGTATATCCCTATATGATTAGTATACACTTCTTAAATATACATTGACTAGTACTTGTAACACAAATCTTAAGCGTACTTAGCAAGGGGCTAGTGCGATTGGTGTAATAATGTCCAAATATTATTATTATTCATGTACTTGTTACCTGTATCCCAATGTACCTAGCATACCCTATCCCGCAGGATGCAGCTTTAATTCCTAACACGTGGTTTTCCTGTCCCGTTTAGAGGATTGCAGACTTTGAAGCAATTAAAAGTTCCATCTAAGGAGCTTAGTATGGAGAGAATGGCTTCGGAGTCATCCGTCTATTGTGCCTCGCTAAGATATGAACTGATGATGAAGTCGGCTGAATTCGCTTTTGTACCTGTTTACAAGACTACAAGTTTATATATGTAAAGATCTGCTTCTATAGTTATGAATTTAAATAAAATTTGGATGAATGACTAGAGTATTTAAAAATTATTACCATTATTTGCATTGAATACTCAGAATGTCTGTGTTTATATTTTTACATCGAGTAGTATTTTTTTTAATATGCTCTATTTTGTGTAAGTATCGGTCGTTTTAAGAGTGGGAAGAAATTGTTTTTTACATGATATGAATACACTAAAAGAGCGAAGGGGCTATTACATAATAATACATATTCATATCGCATCGCATCCTCAATATTTAACATAGTGCGATTTACTACCTAACTATACATATATTATAATATAAATTCATTAATACCTATTAATTAGATCTTCTTTTAAACATAGCTGTAACTTTAGATAAAAAGTAAAAACCTACAACAAAAGCGTCAGTGCTTAAAGATCAGATATATCCTAAGTACTATATCAACAGATTATCTAGACTGAAAGGAAACTGTATCCACCGTTCACTAAGTAGCGTGTTGCCTTTTGATAAATGTATCCCTTTATTCCGCTAGGCAAACACTTCCATACGAATGTCGCGTACCCCCTCAATTGTGAGCACACATGAAATACTCGAAGAATAAGGACGCATAAATTGTTGGGAGCGCCTAAAAATGCACAAGAAAAAACGGCCTGGCTCACAGTTCGATTTTCCTCGACTTGTTCCGTAAAAGAGGAGAGTAAGGAATTCTATACGTGACTGGAATACGGTATAAGCGACATCTATTACAGGACTATGGAAGCTAGGCATTGAATCCACTGGCGATATTTGACGGCTTTTATGCGGTGTTTTATCGGTGCAGTCAGTCGGGCGGATAATTGACCCTCTCCGTAAGTTACTCGTGAGAACTGCATTAAGTTGGAGCCAAGTTATATGCGATTTCTAGGCTTTATTTTCAACCACAAAAGATGTTAAATGATTTGAATTTCTTGATTTCTACGTATTAAATTATTGTCAAATTTATTGCATTCAAAGGCTTTACCTATTAGTATGTATGTAGGTATTAATTGAGTCACATTAAAATAAATATGTTTATTTTAAAATATTAGACATTATTGGTGTTTTTTTTATGATTTAGGAAAGAAATTGTTATGAGACCGTTAAATCTAATAACAATATAAATTGGAATTAATTATTTAATTTGTTCTTAGAACAATAGGAGTGACAAATTAAGATTATTAGTTCCTTCGTAGCTGTGTTGGCGACTTCTACCACTAGATGTGGTCCACAAAAAAGTAATATCCAGCCAACCATGAAACTTAAATAAGCCATTTGTTCTTGCTTTTGCCATTCGTCCACAGACCTTAAAATGTAAGTAGAAAAAAGCTTTGTTAAAGCAGCACTCGTTCCAGCAAGTGGCCAAGTTTGAAGTGGAAAACTTTTCATGGAAAAATCTTTGCGGAAAACGATTAAATTTTATGGCAATTTGTGCTGTTTAAAGTGTTAGCCGGAGCACAATGGAGGCAGCGCCCAAACGGCCTTTGCGGGGTATTAAGGTATTGATGTAAGTAACTTAGTTGGGGAAAGGAGCATAGTGCGATTGCATTATGTTTATAAGTTCCTTTGTAGTAAGTTTACTGACCATTTTCTTTAGTATCCTATTTTAGCATTCTTTAGTAAAATACCATTGCTAGTTGAAGTTTTTGTGGTAACAGTGCATTTGCTAAGGCTCTATTACTACTTTAGTTATACATTGTAATATTGTAGATGGATATTATGTAATTGTTTTAAGACTCTTCAAATATTCTAGATTAAATATCTACAACACAATAACGTGGACTAAAAGCAGTTACATTTGCAAATAATTGAACATCATTCTCAAATAATAAACATATCCGAGTTGCATTCAACATTCATAAAACAAAACTGGTTTTAATTTCAAACATTTCATACAAGGTTACACGGAACAAATAATCAGAGAGCGAACCGGGATACTTTACCTTTTCGAGGAAGAGTACCTGCATAGCGCAAATTAAAGAGATCCTCTCGCTTTGTTCCCGCAAATTAAAGCTGCGTACTTTTCCTCTTATAACTAAATTAGAAATACACTAGCTCTCCAACTGCTTGAAAGAAAAGCCACTATTTGCAGCGTACGCCCACGTATCTGCAGTCTTTGCGAAGATTATTTTAATTAAATAATGAAGTTAGTTCGAACTGAGCGGACAGGGGACGCCACTTGAATTCCAAACTCGGGAGAGCCAATCGGAGCAAGTTTGGCGGAGGTTCCACCAACTACCTACTACCTTTGTACTTGGGCGAATTTCAACGATAAGAGTCACGTAATTAGAGCCGTCTGATTGGTAAGTCGTTATCAACGAAACTTCGAAAAATAATGATCTATTATTAACAATTGATATCAATAAATCGTACATATTATAGTCAATAATCTGATAGGAGCAAACAGATTATTTTCCTGAGCCTTCTATCATAAACTTTGCTTATCATGTCATAGTATGCTTAGTATACCATACCATTGCCTAAATATAATAATTAATATATCTGTTGCCACCGTCATTAGTACATAAACGTATTATGTTCATATCATATATGAATAACATCCGGATATAAAGAGAAAATTGTAAGAAAATGTTAGACTCTATTTGTAACTGAATTAGCTTTCCAATCCGTCTTACAAAAGCTCGAACAAATTTTGCAATCTGATCAAGGTGGGATCTGAATAAGAGATGCAGAGGCAGGCAGCACATAAAAATCTAATCTCACGTGCCTCGTCCACTTCAATTTGTAGTTGCTTAGTAATTCCGTTATATGTTCGTAATCAGCATCTGTTTTACTACCAGTTTTTATGTAGGGTCTGCCCGGTGCCTGAATTATGCAGAAATCAATTCGAAGGTTCGCTCGACGGGTGTGGTGAATTATTCAGCG
The DNA here is from genome assembly GCA_030578115.1 of Leucoptera coffeella. Taxonomy (NCBI): domain Eukaryota; kingdom Metazoa; phylum Arthropoda; class Insecta; order Lepidoptera; family Lyonetiidae; genus Leucoptera; species Leucoptera coffeella. Next base: position 82,810 of record JAMBLF010001394.1, on the reverse strand, counting down.
CTGATTGTAGCGAGGGTCTAGGCCTGTAACTGTAAGGGCGGCTGCGGCACACATTTAGTGTCTTATCTTTGAATTAGAAATCTCGTTCTGGTTGTGTAACAAGCGTAGCGACATCTGTTAGAGGGTTTCGTTTTTTATTGATGTTTTATTTGTAATGGTTTGAATAATAATGAGCTGACTTATTTACTATACAAAGCTACACAAAGGATATTAGATCGTTGTGTCGATATTCATCCATCTCTATGAACCTATAACTTCAGAGATTAATCGCAACCAACAGCAGACCAAATTCAAAATAAGTCATTAATATTTACTTTACGTATACGACTAGTTTGAGTTTAATATAATTATAATGTTTGTTTTCATTTAGTCATTAAAGTTATTAAGAGTTTAGCTGTGTCACAGTATCCTTTGCTTAAGTTTAATTTAAAACTCCAAAGTTAAAGCATGAATGATGAATGTAATTATGGTTCCTAGATAAGCAATCTTGGGTGTGTGCCAAAGGAGTTTTATGCCCTGTGGGTTGGCCCACTTCGTCCAAGAAAACTCAATGTGCATACATGTAAAGCACAAGAAAATGGTCCTCACACTGGGTACCAAAAGATGCAAAGATTGGATAAATCGATTGCATGCGACCATCAATGCTTAATTGTAACATTCTAGGATGACTTACAATATTACATATATACATACATACACATCACACCCGTTTTCCTGTAGAGGGGTAGGAAGAGATTATAGAACCTCAACTGTGCCGAACCTGATAAACCACTTTAACTTCATTGACATTCATACGCCTCCTCATACACACTTGGAAGTAGAAATATTATATTATTTTGTTATTAAGAAGTACCCGTATATTATTACGTATAAAAAAATACTGAAAATTGTGATATTATCTATTACCCACAATAGTTTAAAAGGAAGTTTAAGAACGTGCGCTTATCAGTCAGAATTATCTTCCATAATCCTTACCTACCTTTTTAAAGTACCAAGACATTCGTACGTACAAAGAACAAAAGTACAAAATTAGAACACGATAAATAAGAGCGAGCATTAAGCTAAGGAAAAGCTGAATTTCGCGAGTAGGCGAACGTGCTCGCATAACTTTGTGCTATCTTCAATGCAATTTACACAATGAGAGAGGCTCGGCATTTTACGGCCAATAAAGTCGGCCAGCGAATACAGTTGAGACCTAGGTATCCTGACACATGGAGGTACTGGGTTATTGAATCACTATATAAAGGAGAGAAGGTGAGGTTAGTTTACAAGTGGTCAAAAGATGAGTGAACTCTATCAATTCAGAAAGTTATCTAGGAACTAAATTCAGAAAGAATAGGAAATGGTAATTCGGTAGTAACCTGTCGTGACGTGTGTTTCCTATCATATTTTGTTAGTTGTAGCTATTAAGTTATATGGAAGATTGGTGACAAGGTCATAACCCATCGTCCAATAGATTCCATTGGCATGCAGGAAGAATTGCAGATTGTTAGTATACTTTTTAGACTAGTAATAACGAAACTAAACGAAATAAACAGTACTTTATGTTATTTAATTGCCCGAATATTGCTATATTAAAAAAAAGTGACGCTACTTCACCTATAACCACCGAGTGTGTATGAGAAGATGTATGAGCGTCAAAGAAGCGAAAGTGGTCTGTCGGGATCGGGACAAATGGGGATCCGTGATCTCTGCCTATCCCTCTACAGGGAATCAGGCGTGATGTGTATGTATGTATGTTAATTGCCCGATTGAAGAGATATTATCTAACAATCCAAATAGAGAATAAGAGCTAATTAATACAATCTTACGTTATATAAAAACGTGAATTTAAATGTGACAAAGAGGTTTCTTGTCTTTACGTCGACGTGATTATACGAGTATAAGAACTATCACTATGACCTCATTGAACGAAAACCTGGTTCTACACGAACTTGTGATGAAATTAGGAATCGCACGTGACTCCTTGGATCCACTCCGCGCAGTAATCAACGCGATTAGTTTCTGTATATCTTAACGTGTGCTCGGGTGCTTGATTAAAGTGAAATAGTTCTTGGTCTGGATGTCTCAGCTTAGAAGCAGCAGAGTTAATAAGTGGATAAAGAAGACTTATGATTCCTATATAAATCTTAATTCACGAAAAATATCTGCTTATAAAAGATTTTCATAGCGTCACGCAACATTTAACTGATACGTAATATGACACTAAATAGATATAAATAATCTTAAATTTTACGTTATTATAAGATTTATTTGTATGTCTCAATTTTAAGCACAGTGTAGGTACTTAAATAGATCCCTTTGTTACCAAATATATCCAGTACATTGTGTTCCATTTAGATACCGACCCCGACCTAGGAAAGGTCACAGGCCCCAGGATTCATTAGCCATAAATCTAGTTGTTTGTGAGCTCCAACCCTCAATGTCTACTCAGCTGACGTTAATCAGCTTGCTCAGAAAATACTAGAAAATAATACATAAAGAAAGGTGACTATTCTGTTTATCAAAACTGCCATCTGTATTTTGTGATGAGGCATTAATGTCTTAAAGCGAAAATTGGGCACCTACTTAGATCTTTAAGATTTAAATGTGGTACATCATCAATTAATTATCTCTAAATAAACCATGCAGTTGCAATCAGTATAAAGTGGATAGAACCACGGAAAATATATTCTTTTTGCTTATTTGACTTAAAAGATTTGTGAGAGTTAATTTATAAAGTGTTAACAATCTATTGTACTTCAATTTTTATCTCATAGGAGTTGATTACACTCGACAATATCATAACTAATTTGATCTATTTAGTTTGGTACAATTACTATGACCTATTTTAAACTGGAATGTTGAGTAGCTCTTCTATTTTAAAAACAAGGACTTGCAGCTGAAGTTAATTCAACTGTCAACTCGATTTAAACTTACAAGATTTTTTTAAAGACATTAAAGATAAATGCATTTACAGTTTCAGTTGTAATTATGTAGAATTATATTTAATTACCGGTGACATTTGTTGATGCTTTTCTGTGTCTATTTTTATACCTGATTCGAATGCTATTCTGTACAGTCTAAATTAAAAAATAATTTATTATGAAACATCATTACGTCAAACAACCATACATGGTTAAGTCAGCAGATATAATTATAAAAGTAATATAATAATACGAGTAACTAAATCGTACGCCTCTATTGTTTCTTATTTGTTGACATGTCGCCATGGTAACATCATTCTATTTGTTAAAATTAGTTAAATAAAATGTTAATACATAACTAAATCAAAGTCAATTATTCATCCCATATATAAGTCGTAATGAACACATTTTATGATATATTACAATATCATAGAACAGCATGTGACATGATGAATAAATTACATTTCATTGAATAAATAATAACTAAATATTTAAATTAATCATGGCGCTACGTTATCCTAATTCATAGTGATGACATCCAAATTCATACTCAGAAACAGAGTTGTAACTTTTCTTTACGAATCATAAGATAAATATCAATTTAATTCCCTTAATCTATAAGTGAACCTGTAATATTAAATGTTTATTTTCGTGTCTGGCGAGCTAGGGTGATATATGAAGTTTTATAAATCTACGTTGAGCGGTTAAAGCCAGAATAATAGTGGGAATTAATCTTCCCAGAAACCCAGACATTTAAGTTCCCACACCGTACATTGGGCCACTCGTTAGGTTCATGTTCACCTCATTATTTCATTAGCAGCCGTTGACCTTAATTTGACGCTCACATTTTTCCTACAGCTAATGAGAAATGATATTTGATGCTCGTATGAAACTGTCCGGTTTTAGTGTGACCCTAATTAATTTGTAGTACATTAAGAGAGAAAGTAATAGACAAAATCAGCCTGTATTGGAATGATTATAGTGTAACTATGATACAAGACATACATATTGATACGTTCAGATCTCTGTTGATCATTGACATGTAATTTAGAAGCTAAATACTAACATGACTCAAAACCCAAACTCTCTCATTCATGGTAAGTACAAAAATAACTGATTTGATAAAAAGACACTAGTTATCCTACCGATTTCAGAACCCCCATTGAACACATTTGCACATTCTTTCATTCAAACGACATGTCACGCCATCTGCATTCAGCTTCTTGTTGATGACAAAACCAGGCAGCATTGCCGCGTCTAAGCGATTCTAGTTCCTCGCAAAAACACGTCTCTATATCCTAACAGATTTACATAAAGGCTCGTGGCTTACAAGACGGGAGCATACGATGTCACAGCCATTATGTCGCAAAGGAGCCGGCTTGACATTCGAGTCACGTTTAATATTTCTTATTTTCTTTGTCTCATTTCTTCTTTGGATAAAAGCGATGTACGAGATAGTGCCACTATCTAAAGTAAAGAGTAGGAGTAGTGCAAAAGACATCGATGTGTGTTGTAACTTTAAATTAGAAAATGGAATTCATTTTTGGTATTAGTGGATAATCTGATGGATAATCTCATTATTCATTATTAATCTCGTTTATAAAAATAGAGGCATTTACATAAGGTTGCATAAATTTGTATATAAATGGACAAAATATATTTTTTAATAGTTATTCCCCATTTTGTTGTATGAACTACATCACAAAAAGTAGTAGTAGAATAAGTTCAATATACTTGTATACATATTGACCAATTATGAATTATCGATATTATCTGATCTTCTATTCACTGCGCTAATGACTTCTACATAGTCCTTCGTTTGGAACTTTTACTCAAATCGTACGAGAAGTTCTGAAGTTTTGTGCGTTTCATCGGAACTTCGAGAGAATTTCTTTAACAACCGACAGAATAAACATAAATTGAAGATAATAAATAGAAATAAGAAACCTCTTCTGCGAAAAATATGAAAAGAAAGCACAAATAGCCTGTAGACATAATCAAAAAACGATGAAGTGTAGTCTCTTAATAATACTTTCATGTCTTAGGAGATCTCGTGATAATTTATATGACTGAGCCGTATTGACCTATGTAGTAGATTAACTACTACTACTACTACTACACAAATTTATATTATATTTATATGAAAATTAACAAGATATGAGTAGGTTCAAAGTGATCAATGAGTTTACACCCTTTAGGTTATTGTCATTGGACATTACGCCGTCAAGGATACAAGTCTCGTAGAAGCTTAAGGTCTAAAACATTTTCTGCGCAAGTAAAGCTGAACTCAATGTAAACTGATCCCTAAACCGCGACAAAGGACAACAAGATTTCCGGGATTTCCACAATAGATCTGCTTTGTTTTTTGAATGTCATTTTCCGAGAGCAAACCTCAACGGTTATCCCATAAAAAAGTTTCCTGGATAATTTTATTCGTGACCCAGAAAAGGGTTAGGGAGGTACGTACTTTGTAGTAAGGGGATGTAATTAACGTAATGTTGGTAATTTTTATTGAATATCATGGCATTGATTATAATAATTTATTTGTTATTGATGAAACAGATATATTATAAATTACTGTTTAATTCTGGTTTCTCAATTGCTTTTGATGGTAATCCTACGTCACATGCATAATATTGTTTAAACATACTCCTAAGACAGAAAAACTTAGCTGTATATGTATGAAAAACTGTGTATGAACAATGACGAACTCATGATCAGCACTGGCAATCTGGTTACACAATTATGAAGTATAAGACTTGTTCAAACTTTATATCAACAATATTTGTATATGTAGTGTTTTTACCTCATCTACATCTGATCGTTACAACTAACTGACGACCTTACACATGAATGTAATTAGTAGATTATTTCGAGGCCTATTAAGAGCACGTCACCATAAATTCATAATGTTGATATTGCTAGTGTCGTGCCGCGTAAGCTTTGAAAGCTAATTAAGTAAATGTGATGCCTCTAATATCAAGATTCAAGTTGAACCGTTGAAGTAACTTACATGAGAGCAGCGAACGCACTCAAATGACGTACCTAACTTCAATATTGCATTAGTTTAACCCTATAGCGGAAGCCAACTAGAAAAGTTTGAGTTTCGAAGAATAGTACTTTTATTTTCGATTGGTTTTATTTTGAAGCCAAATTTTGAAATCCTAATATCATGTTTGGTATATTTTAGGTACCTATTGAACTTTTTATTCTTTGTGATCTAAGTAATTTCGTTTATAATTAATAATGTGTTAAGAAGTAGAGTTAATTATACGAGTACCTTACACAATAATTATATTTTTAGAAATAAACTTGTCACTTTTAAATCACTAGAAAATAAATATTCATTATAAGGCAATGATGCCTGTTTATAAATAAAATACAGTATAGTAAAGTAGTATAGTACAGAACTTTTAGGTTGTGTTCTTTTTAAATCAAAGCAATATACCTTTTGTGACCGACTCACAATACATCATCCATCCAGAATTATGAAATCCTTCCCTCACAAACATTTTTGCCCTACGTTCCACATAATACATGACTGCTATAAGCCGTACACCAAGAGAGGCATTTCAGCGATACAAGCGAGCGTTTTGTACATTTCGTTGGTATAGGTTCCATTTGATATTGGATAGCAATTTATTTATCATACATATTGCGGTAGGGACGCGCGCTGCGGCTCCGAATCAAGCCACGAATAAGCTACGTGTTGGGAATCCCTTCGGTATCTGCTTAAGCCAGCTATCAACTATTCAGCTGTTCTTAAGGAAAGGAAATGGCGGCACACCTTTTCCTTATAGTGTGGGATCGATTCTAGATTGTTCGATCGAGCGGTTAATGTGTTTATTTGGAACTACGTGGGTGCTGGGATTAGCTGGGCGCCCGATTGTGACGTCAGAGCTTTGTTCGCTTGTTTCTATGTTATGAACAGTAAAGGGTTAGTTTTTCCATGTTAGTATAATGGTTCTAGGGGTATTTTTTATTCAAAACGAGGAGACATTACTGAATATAGGAATGTGCATAATGTCTATGATATGTTTGATAATTCCACCTTTAAATTATATCACTATTGATAATTATCAATTTACTACTAACATAAATATTAGAGCACTAATAAATTTAATAATATATTTTATGATTGAAATCATTTACTGATTTTAACTATCCTTGCAGTCTACCTATAATATGATCTTAATCACCATACCTACCAAACTTAAAACTAATTCACGTAGGACATGCAACAGCAAAATTTCAATTCACTTATAAACCATATTTAGGAATCACTATGGTAACGAGAGAGGTCTGTCTGGAGCATTTCGCATCCCCCTCAGGCTATCAGCACTCATCCTTTCGGCGAGCAACTTTTATTTACTCCATCACCCGGTTACGTCATTACGTTATTAGCGGGTTCTTTCAAGCTTTCATTAGGGATCGTGCTTTACAATGCTAATTTAAGGAAAGCTTCCTTGGAAAGCGCTTAAATATTGACTTAGCGGCGCAAGGTATTTGGATTGTTATCGTGTAGCTCTATAGTGTTTGTAAGCTTTGTAACGATTTGAGATGTGTGGAACTGGTTACTTGCATTATTGACAACATATATAGTAATATTTATATAATATTTAAGTGTAATATAGATAAAAATGTGCCATATACACATTGTGCTCATAACAATTATTATTAGAACCACACGTTCTCGAGAATCTTTTGTCTACTCTAGCCTGTTGATTGGGTTTGAATGTAAGAAATTTTACATTAATCAAATCATTGGCTATAGTGATACGTTATCACCATCTCATACCAACTTAAACCTCTTACATCCTTCTCATCTTTTACAATAAACTTGAAAACGAGTTATCTTCTACTCCCAGACTTAGCAATGAAAAATAGATCTTACTTCACTTAATAGCAGAAGATAACTATCGGAAATCTAAAGCGGAATCTTACTAGCTTTCATTTGATTAACTGCGTTCACCGAGACAGTCAATCTCATATGCCAGCTGTTATCATATTGCCCTTTGATTTTCAAGCTTATAACCTTTGATAGTTTGAACCTTTGTTTTCTTAAAAACAATTAAGTGAGCACAAAATATGCAGTTGATTTCAATATGATTGGTGCAGATGCTGCGATTGATTTTTCCGCGCGAGAGCCCAGAGCACCACAACAACCGTGCAATAAGTTTTCGATAAAATGGTTTCATTTGGGCTGATGCAAATGTGCCTGTCTCGTGGCTCCTGGGCACTGTAAGGGTTAAGACACACTAGGTATTGTCCTTTCAGTTTGTTTAGACAACGTTGGTAATTAATAATTAAAATAATTGTAGAATGAGTTGCACAAAATTGGATTTGATAAAGTTTTTATACCGTTTTGTAACTAATAATTGTTGTAGAATATTGGATGACGGATTAATATACGATAGTGACAATTCTCATAGTGACAATATATGATAGTGACAATTCAGTATCTACCATACTGAAATGTTCATTAATAGCGAGAATTGTCATAATTAGTTTAGTCTATAAATATCACTAGACGGTGTTAGACGCTACTTTTGGTTAAATATTATTGCATTTTCTTATTTAATCTAGTGGTTATTATTTAAATTCTTAAACAATAACTAAACATGTCACAATCAGGTTCTTAAAAGTTATCTTCTTTTGTGATCAAGGAAGTTAATACTTATTTATAAATCGCCAATTTATAAAGTCACTTTTTGTCAACGGTTGTTTATTTTTTACTGTAATGAATCGTACATATTTCATTCTAGCTTATTAATAACAATATATTGTTGTGACAATGACCATGTGGGCGGGGCCAACGAGACATAAATTAACTTCAACATTGTTTGGGTTCAAGTTCAAAGCATTTAAGTGAGAATATTTTTGGAATGTAATAAACAAAAAATGCCTCTAAAATGAATAGGTATACTCAAGTATCAGAAAAGTTTGATTTAAGTAAATAAATACGAGAATTAGGGGAGAAACTGTAAAAGAATTGTTCTAAGATATGTAATTGATAAGTATTGTTCTAAGATATGTAATCTAATGTATGTAATTCATTGAGAAAATATACTTTAGTTTAACGAATCAATGAGCATGAGAAAACATGTGAAATTAAATTCCTATGCAGTTTGAACAGAAAATTCATCACCTACAAAGGAGTATTTATTTATCTAAAACGATCAAGATTTACTTGAGTTCAGTAGTAGTGTTGGTTCAGTTTTTCTGTGTGCATAACTTTCCAATTAAACAAGAATCCAACGGCCACTCCATTTTGAATGTTGATTGTAGCCACATCGCAGCTTTTGTTTGTCTTATCATTTATTAACAACCGTGAACGTTTTGTACATAAACATAGAATTTTGTTAACAGATCAGGCTGTCAATATTTGATGCATTTCGATTTGAATACAGTTTACTGCAACGCCATACTAGTCGTGGCTGTTTGATTTAATCTGAATAACGCTGCACTATTATTTGTTATCTAATTTACTCGTATGTACTTCGCAAAAAATCATGATTTAGATTTTTTTACGTCTATAATACACATGCTATAATTAAAAATATGTTGTTTATTTTACCCAGGATATTAATTTACTACTAAGAAGATTATTGGAAATGGTAAACAACTTAATATAAATACAGCTAGAACATAATCAGTTATTTAGCTTTTCTTGACTTCTGGCATCTAAAGTAACAATTCCTGTACAACACATAATCCAATACCTATTTTTTTTAAATAATTAAAGTTTATTTAATTTACCTCTCAGTGTGAGTCCCCCTTTAGTCCATAGTAGTCGGCAGTGAGCTTCCTCAAATCAGTCCGCACCTCCGCTATCTTCGATATTAATCGTCCTCCCGAGAATTTATTAAAAATCGTGCTTGTTTTTCCAACGAACCGTTTCCCAACCCTATCGGCTTTTAGTTTATTTTTACATCAAAGCACGGATGCTAGTTTTGATACAACATCGATCGGTTTTTTCATCATGTGTGAAGCATGGAACATGTCATTTGTTTGTGTCGTATGAAGAGTTAACTTGTTTGTGTTTTTTATTTTATTAAGGGTTTCTCAAGTTAATCGAGCAACTGTATTGTAATATTTTAAACTGAATAAAACTACCATGCCAAAATGATTTGGAAAAGCTATGAAATTTAACCTTTATTTCAGGAAATAGGAGTGTTATGTTTACATCTGGGGCTACGGCAATATTTAAAATACAGAATGATTAAATTAATGAACATGTTCTATAAAACGTTAACGTTAAAGTAAGGATAATTCAGTTCAGTTTTCGTTACAGCTACAGTTTCTACTGTCACCAGACTACGTATTTAATTTCAAGTACATTCGTAGCAGTGCTCCTGTACATAAATGACTACGAAAAGGCAATATTTGAAAACTCGTTTTGACACAGTTTTTTCCAAATACCTATCATATTGTTAACAAATTTTCGGTAGACATTTTGAAAAGAGAATAGAGGGCAATATTTCAATCATCTGCCAATGCGTTTATTGGATTCGGTATTCGAAATAAAATGGCAACTATTGTTTCTGTTTTCAAGCATACCTAAAATAGCATTCAGTAAAATATTTTAAATTCATGCGAATATGATACAATATGTCGCAGTGTTTAATTATTGTAACGTAGCATCGCATAGACTTCCAGCAACCTTAAGTTTAATTATATTTATATTAATATATATTTTGTAGAAACAGGTTTCAAGTGAAGGAATTTTTGTATAAATTATTTCACGCTGGTCGTTAATAGTATCACAATACATAATGATAAGCACTACTTTTTTAACGAAACTTCATTAGTTACTCATTTAGTATTTCTATAATTCATAAATATTATATACAGATCACGCTTATTTCTTTATAAAAGTAAGGCAGAAATTACGGATGCCTATTAGTGTCACTTCTGATGAATTAGTTTCGCCATTCGCCCAAAAGATTATATTTACCCCTATTCCCGTCGCCTCCTACACCATGCCGAGAAGAACGGCAGCTAGTTAGCATTTTTACGTCCCAGACTAGCGTAGGACTGAAACACAGTAAATTTCCCTAAAAACGCAACTGTAGCTTAAACGCGGGGCTTTGTTGTAATTTATACGATGGGAGTGTTAAGGAGGGAGTACATTCAAGTTAGTGTCACATAGATCACGCAAGACGTGGCGTATCGCAGGACGACGGTGCATATGCAGTGGCGTACTGCCGCCTAATATACGATGACAGCTTTTGCTAAGTTTCAGATTTGAACGAAACTTGGGAACGTATTGTATTCGAAAAGTGCCAGCCGAAAGCGCTACTTCTGAAAGTGGTGTAAATTTGTGGTATTTTTCTTTGAATACAGGATTTAAGGGTTTCAAATGTAGCAATAACCATAGTAGTATACATATCTATGTGTCATATAACTGTCATATAACTGTCATATAACTTATTACTATTGTTATCTATTACACAGTTACGATAGATACTAAGTACCTGGTTAACACGCAATGACTTCACAGTTTCGGGATAGGACGGAAGAACTGATCGCAAGGATTGGTCAACAATGTCATGTCTTTGTGTGTAAGTTTCCTATTTTTAATTTATTTATTACTATATAACGACATAGCTATTTATTCCTTTAAATGATTTTCTAGTACCGTATACCTGCGATTAGAGCTACATTCCACATAAGTTAACCCAACCCAATCGCTAGAGGCACCATTCGTCCGGATATGGCGGAGGTTTGATAGTGTTAAGAAATCGCTTTTGTGTCGAGGGCGCGTTCGGCCGTGAATGATGGATTTAGAGCGGATTGCTGTTTCAGACAATGGACGGGTTGCGACAAAGCTCTCGCTCACTGTACACTTTGTCAGATTGAAACGATAGGTGGCGTATCGTGGATTGGGTAATTAGGAGGCGTTTGGATTATCGAATGGGGTAAAAATGATGATAATTATCACATACATATCAGGGGCTAAATAAACGTGACCTTTATGGGAGCTTGAATAGATTTTGTAGTTTTGTTTTCAGTATTCACAAAGACTATAAAAAAATCCTACATGGCATCAATATAACAATAATTTTATTTCCATCACGCTTTTACAAACATGAAAGTACGAGTAAATTAATAACATTGTATCACACAAAGCATCACCCTTGTTTCACAAGCGATTAGCGAGTTCGAACAATCCACCTCAAAATAAACAAATTACGAACAAGTTAAATCCAATAACATGCTCATCTCATCACACGGAATACACAAGTAATTAAGGGAAATTTAAGAGCAATACATACGATTCAAAGCTCCAGTACTAGACCTGGAGTCGCCCTTAACATTTATAGTTATTGTAGCGCTAAAGCACGCGATACAGCGGCCATGAAAAGCGCTAACCGACCATAACAAGTCTAACAAGCAAGCCGGGGACTGCAGCGATTCTAGCCAAAAATTTCCAGTGCATAGTTACGCCGCTTCTGGCGCGCTTTTAGCAATAAAAACTTGTAATTATACTCATTTAGGGGAAGGAACGCTCGGTGACGGGATGTCGTGCCAAAAACGGTAATTATTTTTACAACAGCACTCGCGAACTTCTTGGTCGCTATTCTGGCATACGGAGATTATGGAAGTTTGGAAGTTGTGTGTTACTTAGGACTTAAGATGGTTTATGTCTTGGGAGACCTAGCGTTTGAAAACGAAATATAAAAGTTTTATTTGAAAAGTTTGGGAAGATGGTATGAAAATATTTGTCGTAGTATTGCTGATGCGCCGTGTTTTCAATCGGCTATAAAAGGTTAGCATTCCTAGAAGGTCTGTTGATTCATCTTGGTCAAATAAAATATGTACTTATACCGTAAAGACCTAGTAAACTTATTTACCTTACCATATTTTTACCCTATTTTATTAACTTACGTATATTTAATTACTTATTCGGCTTTTTCACAATATATTACCCTACAATCAAAGAAAATTTACATTTTTAGTGACAATAGTAAAATTGTACCATTTTGACCATTGAAACAAAAACACTAATAAAAAACTAATTTACTATCATGCCAAAAGTATATATTAAAACTTTCAACTAGTAAACAACAAAGAAAACGGAGCCACGATTTCGATGCAAAATATCAGGGCCAACAATAATCAAAGTTCAGTTTTAAAAACCATTTCTGCCAACTGAGATTTCGCGATAAAAGCGTTGATTTTTTCTTCTCCCACTGCGGTATCAGTCGGCGACATCCGACGTTGATTTCGAGAAGGTTCGCTCGTAAAAACTTTTCTAATTATGTACATTTTGTTGCGAAGAAGCGAGTAAGGCGGGTATTATATTTTCCAGTTAATTTCACGGCTTTGCTTGTTACATTAGGGATTTTTCACGTCACTACGCGGCTGACTCAATACGTGTTAATAAAATATAAGTGTTTGTCAACTTAACAAAGGCAGTCTTAACACCGCTGTGTCTTTTACTGATTGTATTTCTAGTTTTGAATAGAAATTAGTTTTGAAAAACTATAAATATAACACTATTTAGTAGAAATATCAATGAATATTTAGAGTCCAATCTTATACGTTCACATACGTTGACTAGTACCCTTAACACAAGACTTAAATGAACTTACCGAGGGGCTAGTTCAATTGGTGTAATAATGTCTTAAATATTATTGTTATTTCTATTTACATGCCAAATTGATTGCTATTATAGAAATACAAGCTAAATTTCTTTCAACAAAACCAGCTAAAGAAAATAACGCGACAGAGGTAAGACTTCATCGTTAATCATATTTCCAAACCAGCATCCCGTTCCGGTATGTCGTTTGCTCAACATCTGAAACTTGGATGCTCGAGCCGACATAATGCAAAGTGATCTTGACGGTAACCACCAAACTTAGATAGAATCACAGCGCGAAAATGAGCCGCGTTTATTCCAAGAACAGATTACAAATTGTACCTTATCTTGCTTGTGAAATGACATTTTTCCTTCTGCCAATTTAGCTTGTTCTTCAACTTCGGAGAGAATTATTCTAAGTCAAAACAAACAAGCTTATTTCATTCGTCGCTGTATCAAAGTGTATTATGATTTGCTTCACAATTGATGGGAAATGTTTACGATTTTTATGCTACGTTGTTTTATTTAAATTGTCTTTGAGAATTGAAAGGAAGTTCGTGTTAAAGCTGCACGTGTATCGTTTATAAAACAAATCGAAGTAGCTGTCGCCTTTGCAGGAATTTCCACTATGTATTTAATAGGTGTTTGTTAGGATAATGTTTTAGGATTACATACTTCTTTACTTTATTTAAGAAAGTTCAAATTTGTTACTGTTGAACAACACGATTCACCGGAAAGCTTAAGGTGGATTGGAGGTAAGAACTTGCGGTTTCTTAACTTGATTAGTGGTCACGCTCAACTGTCCTTCTTTATCTCCTTTGGACAGGTTACTTGCGTGTTTACTGATAAACGTATAGGTAATGTAAGGTTTGTTTTCCATTATTTTCAAGTACCATTTTTTATTGTGTAATTTTCCTTGTTAATGAAATACTAAACATTTTATATATAATTAACAATTCCATGGATCGTATGGTTACCCATTGCCTTGTAGCAATATAAATTCAATGTTTATCACATCTCTAATTAACTATTTTCTTTTCGTAAACACGGACAACCAATTCAGGTTACCTAAATTTTTGTATAAACACTGTTGCTATTGGCAACCGCAGTAATACTAATCTGTTTACCATCCTAAACTTTAGATTGCACAGGAGAATAAATCATTGTCTACAGCAAACTTTCGAGCTTTTAAATAAAAAAAGTCGTGTCCTAAGTAACGGAATACTAGCCAATGAATAAATAAACATCGCTTAAATCTGTCTAGCACACTAGGCGGGGAAAAGTAGAAGCGATGTGCATTAAAAACTTTTCCCTTCAATCCCGTTTAATGGATTAAAACTGGATGACAATGAGTCATCAGGGGCCCTATTCTGACAACGATTTGTCTCCGCTTCCGACAGAGACAAAATCACGTGCTCTTGGGAATAAGCCCCTGGGCCCCATTGTGATATATCGCTGCATCATAATTCGTTTGTTCAGTACTACACTAGCTTGTATCAATCAGAGATATTGTGCACGTGGAACGTCGTATAATATTAATGATATTCGTGATTGTTTGAATTATTGTGCAGTTGTTTATCCAGTAAGAAGTATTCTAAAATATAAACGCGCATACAAACCAATATAGGTTTGCTATAAGCTGATTGTACAAGAGAAATGTAAGTAATCTCATAATTACAAATCTAATAATTTTAATGTATATATATAATATTAATATTTGCCAAAGATTATAGTAACAACCCTCATTGCTTAGAAATATATCGCGTGGTTACGATTTATTACACTCAATTAAATAAAATAGCATTCGATACCCATTACGAATACAATACATCGCAATATCCCATAGCGATCTATTCCGAAAGTTTCTGATTTATTCTCATATCGTTTCCTATTATATTCATTATGCAAAGAGATGGCTATAAAGTCGAGCACCCTACATCGGAGCTCATGTTATGAGATGAATTTATGATTTATTCGCGTCCATCCTTAAAAAGCGATCTCGATTTAAATTTCACCCCTTTTGTAATATTACTAACAGCTTATCGGGATGTGAGTAGCGATCTGCACTAAGTCCAGTTGCCCTTCCCTAATGGTATTAGAGTAAGTTATAAAATAATATTGGAAAGGTTTGGAATGGAATTAAACTACTCTTATCGAATGAAAATATTTTGAAATAGTTACAGAACATGTACAGAGGCTAAAGTATAATTATTTCACATATAATAATTAGATTTGTAAGACGTGTATCTCAATGTGTATTTACATTTAAGCACATTTAATAGTATTTACCGCAAGTTTTATTATAAAAGTAAAAAATGGTTACTTAGTTATTCATGACTTTAATTAAAAGAACTTTTTTAGTAATTATTTTAAGGTTTTATCTGAATAGTTTATTTAGTTATAGTATCAAATGTCTTCCTTTAAGGTATTAAATATTTGTAGGAACCTTTTTTGGTATCAAGCCTACTCTATACATGTAACAGTAGTCATATATGTGTAATACGTCATCACAGTAACTACAAAACATAAATTGTGTCGGAATGAAGGGCCGCAATCAATTTGAGTGCACTCGTAGTATGAAATAGACTCCATAACTAACTGATTCCACTCGGAATACCCATTAAATTTTATGACCAAATAAAATGACTAATTGCATTAAGCATCGCTGATTTTAAGCCTCATAAAGTGCAATAATTTTATACGGAGTTATGTGTTGGAAACATTTTGTAAAATGAATGAACAAACCGTAGTCTTCATTTGGATCAGTCAGTCAACATACCTGGAACAAAAATATACAAAATTTTTCAATGAATTTCATACCACTATATTAAAGTGTAATTCGCACATTGTGAACTGAGGGTTTTTACCTTGGTAAGAACGAAGAAAGAAGAAAGAAGGTATCGTGGTGATACCAATGTTATAAAGTATCGGTCATTAATGCAACATTGATAATGATTAAATAAATATATCTTTCCCTAAAAAAAAAAATAATACATACATTCACTTCCTTTACACCCTTTTAGGTTGCTTCATAAACGTGGAGACAATACCTATTTGCTCAGTCTTAGCAATAGAACCTGATTACATTTACGATAAATACTATAGTTTCGACGTTACATGAAACAATTGTGGCAGTATCAATGCCCAATCGATTTTATTTATCCCTTCTTTATTAATCACATCCGCGCTGTCCGGGAAGAATGGCATCAGTTTAGCAATACATTAACGTCTTGCACAAGCTTGGGATAATTAATGAATATACTTAAAGCTAAGTCACTAATTTCCATATATAAAGAAGTTCGCATTCCAAATGTACCTAACCGCTAACAAGCTTGCTTAAAGAGAACACAAACATTTACGCAACAGTACAGTCATAATAAAAACGCTCTTTAGCATGTGAGACAGCATTGTTTCCTGTTCTTTTGTTGCGCTAATTTTTCAAGCTGCATGCTACTGCATAATCCCCAACAGATTATTGTATAAACTCTGCACTTTTGTGACTTGTTGTACGGACTGCAGATGTTTCATTATTCGTTTAGGCGATACAACTTAAGCCTTACTAATTGAGATGACAAGTGTTTATGTATTTTGAAAAATGGAATAAGTTTATATTGTAACTTGTAGCGAAATTATGAAACGCAATGATTATGATACCAAAGAATTAAAATGCATTTCAGATTATATAAGTGTTATTTCTGTTATGTATAATATTCAAACAGATATCTTTTTATTTATGATTTGGGTTTTCAATTTTTGTTCTCTAATTATGTTAATGTCTACACATTCATTACAAGTATCAAATTGTCATGTTATTGTTTATTTTGGTAGTAATGCTATCATTCAGTCAAAAATATAAGTTTTCTACGTAAACAAAGGTTGCTACAAAGCGTAGTACCAGTCAGTGTTTTTATGGTCTTACCAAAAATTAATTGGCAACAGAGAGCAAACAACTTGAACAGTGGGTTCCAAAATTAATCTCATTAAGCTGATTAAGCCCCTCCCCTCTTATCAAAGAGTTGGGAAATCTACTTATTTGATGACTTTCATCAGAACATTGGCGTGGCCAGATATAAATTTTTAATTAAGAACAAAGAAGAAATAATATCGGACGATTTGCGCAGATACACCGGAATCTAATTTAGAGAAGCGGAATATTTAAGCGGAATTTAATAAACAATTCAGTTCCTACCAACTATTCGTAGCATTACGCTTTCAGGGTATTCTTGTGTGCACCGCATTTAATTGCTTAAGTGCTTCACGTAACGTTTAGAAGGGCCTTATCCGGTCGGGGAGAACCAATTGGTTAGAGAAAAACTATGAATAATGGATACAAGAAATTCAGAACTAACAAAGTTATGTGGAAATCTAATAATGCTGAAGTTAGTCGCTTTAGTCGATCGAAAACCAACGACTGGGTGAATTTTTCAAATGAAATCTTTTGTGAAGCTAAAGTTTAGCTTAGAAATAGCCATATTTGAATCGAGAAAAATCGTGACTGAATGAAGGAAGGAAGCGGAAGGAAATGCGACTGTTTTTAATGTCTTAATTAGACTGCGATCCTTTGGTTGACTTTTTAATTAAAATGGGAACATTTTTTTCCGCTCTTACTAATTTACCAGATTGGACTAAAATTTGAACGGATTAGGACCTAAAATTAAAATAATGGAAGGGTTAAACAAACCAAAATTTCAAAAATTGCTATTTCTCTAAATTTATATCTAACCACACTTAACAAGCATCTATAAAGAGTACAAATGAAATTGAATAAGCTAATTTATGGTTTCTAGGGAATTCAAGACAGGAAGATTAAGAAGTAAAATGCGTTAATTAGGTAACCACAGCGCTTTGATTAATAAATAAATGTTGTAGCTATCGAGTAACGGGCCCTTTCTGGCTGGAACAGGCTTTATTGTTCCAATAAACAGCTTCAGGCGCTCCAAAGCCAACTGACTCGGCATCAACAACAAGCAATTAAAATCCACAAATAGAGCCACCGTTAATAACTTTATTAAACCCCCCAGTCCCGACATATCGCATTCTTAAACGCCCATAAAGTATGTTAATGAAAAATTTGAATTACAAAACGACAAACGGTAAGAATTTGCCTAGCGCAGTGGAGTCGGCTTGCGCCTGTCGCGGGGCTGAGTTATGGCCTCCCCGACGTTAATTGTAGCCGAATAGAAAACACAGCGACGTGACACTAAACCACTTATGTGTTGCACTACTTGAATTATTTTCTAAGTGGTTCCCTGCGAGACCCCGACTCACCCCAACGGACAAGATTCCGGTCCTCGGTCAGAGATGTTTTTGTTCAAGATGGATCGCTTGCCGCCGCTAATATAGTGCAGTTTGCTCTTTGTTTCCGGGAAAAGGTTTTAAATTTACATTTCTTTGTTTGAGTTAACTTTGTTAATCATGTTTAACTGGATTGCGATTTAAATGCGGCGTTAAAGAGTTATTCTTTAAGTGTTTATCGAGTTATTGTTATCCTGATAAAAAAATATAATAATTAATGTTATCGCTAGCGTTGTAATCCCACATCAAATATTGCTCTAGTGTCCGGCTATACAGTGTCTGACTATAGCCTCTACACAGGAAAGAAAAAGTTTTCTCCCACTTCATGTTAAAAATTGCAAAAAGTATTATTTTATAGCTTTTCTTCATTAGCTTAATATTTATAATATTAATTACGATACTTTATATCACAATCAGTACCTCGTAACGCCAGAAAAACTAAAACAAACCCGTGAAAAAATGAACAACAAAGCAAAACAGCTGCGAGTCGCAAAGTTCTGGATATTATTTTGAGCAGGACAATAACTCACAAAAGTGCTTAGTTAGCTCCCGTGTCACGGGGCCTAACGAGCTCTCTCCTGCATAAATGTCGCAAGAAAACAAATTGTTTTAATCTAGTCCTCGCGGCAACACCTCGCGAACCGTGCGAGGCTCTACCCGAATTATGGCCTTTGCTAAGCAACAGCCTTCCGCGCCAACTTATTAAAACATAATTTCGGATTGGATTCGTGCTGGGCGCATATTTTGTGCCGCTTTATTGCACTTTAGTTTGTGATTGTACTTAGGTGGGAACGTTTGGCATTTGTAGGTTCATAAATGAAAATGATGTAATATGAAGTGCAGTATGTAGAGGAATGCCGGATATTTTGCTAAATCTCTGCAAATCACGTGTTTGACTATAATAAAGAGAAAACTTTTATAAATGATTTAGAATTTTCAGTTTTGCCTCGATACAATTTTGTGAATTATTGACGTCATTTACATATTATTATGGCAACTTTATTCATATTATTTGCTCATATACATAAGAATACAAGCTGTAAAAGTCCACAATATTCCAATGCACATATTCCGAAGTAAGCTAGAAAATTTCCAAATGATCCGTCCCGGAAATCCAGTATGGACGGTCCGCTGGACACGATGTTATCTTGTTTGCCTTTATCCTTATAGAGAATTTTGTATAGCCGAGTGGTCAGCTCTCCAATATTGCTGGATTATCTACAGCAGCGTCCAAATACATTGCCTTTTAAATTTTAAAACTTAACTTATGGGCCTTAAAGTTTAGTTTTCTTGGGCCGGGTTCTGGGGCTACATGAAAATGTAGGAACTAAAGAACTATGGAGTGAAAATGTCCTTTATCTGATGAAAGTATCTATTTTATAGTATGTGGAGGGTTTTCTAATAATTTATATAACAGTTTTTTTATATTCAATATATATAGATTAGGATTGAAACCATTTGCAACTTAATAAACTATTTTTATAATATACCTATACTAACTTTGGGCGTTATGCAATATACTCGTACATATGTATGGAACACATGTTCCAAATAAACTAATATTTACAATTTTAATAAAATACTAAAGATAAGCACAAGCGGGTATTTAGTCAGCCAATTTTACTGACCCCCGGTGCAGAAAACCTTATAACAAAAATCATCCCATACACAAATTTCCTTGAAAAACACCTGGATTTTTTCCATTCAACATTTGATCCTTTGGCGACCATGAGTTTCGTATTCCACGCATCTCCGCAGCAACTTTTAATCTCGTATGAGTTGTTAATAAGGGAGTGAGCCCGTCTGAGTCGGGTTGACGGGTTGTAATGGATTGTTTGCCTTCCGTTTCCTGACCAAAGCCTACCTAATTATACGTAAACGATTATGCCACATACCTACCCTTATTTGATTATGGTAAGGTCTTATCGCTAAAATAGATACACTGTTTGTTATAAATGGCAGATTGTGATTTAATAAATATTCTATTAGATTCGTGTGGTTTTGGGCCTTAAATAGGATCAGCTGCTGCCAGCCTGTCGTCATTGGCAACAAAACTTTCGATGTTTTTGTTAATATCAGATCTTAAGGAACAACAACCTGAATTGCCATCAAGCCTCTGAAGGTTTTAATCATTTGACGTCTTGTGTAATTAATGGTGTATACGATTAATGCTCGATCGAAGAATCCACCTATTTGTTTGCGAAATTATATCATGTTAGTGACGTATGTAGATTATCCATATACAATGATTACGCATACCTACATCGAAGTCCAATCCCACCGGTTGTCCAATACACACATGTAATACACGTGTGCGAGTGAATGTATTGTTCTATGTTTCAATGATATAGGAGCGGGCGACGGTCCCTTGAGGGTCATAAACTGACAGCTAGTACGCTCTGCACGGATGCAGGCTCTGAACCCTACCGATTGTTACGTGTACCCGCCCACGTAGATCGTGCGTAGATAACCAGCTTAACCTGAGCCCTTAAGCCATACACGGTTCAAGGTAAACAAACCCTTTCTTACAGCGGTTGTCACGCCTCATTAGGGAGCGGGGAAAACGCGTACATTTGTGAATGACTCTGTGTGTCTTTTGTTTTTATTTGATTAGAAATAAGAGAGGGACTTTGAAGGTTTTTTTGATAACCTCTACCTTTGATAAGTTTGTCCTATCGCAAAGGTAGGGTTGGCAAAAGTAGTTTTATATTTACATGTGGATTTACTTCACAAACTGCCGCTGCGTAGTGATTGAGAAGCTCTTACTTTCTGTCCCTTTACTAAATAGTAATCAGGATTGATAAGTGGCTCAACAACGTTTCAATATTATAATGAAGAAAACCAAAAGCGTAAATCAACAAATATACGAGGCGCTATTATGCATTGTGTTCATCTATATATTACAGGTAATGTTCATTTATGTCCACATAATTTTATAGACAAGCACGAAATAACCTAAACGCATAACACCGTCTGCCTCGAGCCACACACGAAATATTGAGCAAACATCATCGTTCGACGCTTACCAGTACAACAATAAATTGCATCCAGAAAACACTCCGAAACCCCAAGTAAATTACCACCTAAATGTGTCGCAATAGAGTCGCTTTTGAACTGTGCTGTGGCAGTTTTGAATAGTGACATAATACCGGTAATGTGGTGTCGCCTTTCGGTTGCGAGATAAGGGTACGCGACATTGACTATTCAAAGGGCTGTGGTTTTCAAAATTCCCGCTCAATAAGTTTGGAATAGCAGTACATTTGAGTTAACGAGCTGTTATGCCTGCTTTGTCCAAGTTTGTTTTGGTACGTACAAATGAAAGGCGTAGAATTGAACCGCAGCTTTATGTGACGAAAAGGCTATCGAATTAATTGAGTATGAGAAAAGTTGGTCAGCAAGAAAACTGGGACCTTTTGGTCAGGTTTCCTGATTAATATTAGGGTTATTGCTACTATTTAAGTAACTTTTAGAAAGAGTAGGTAATGGATATTGTACTGATTTAATTAGGATGTCACTGTGATTGTGTATATAGTACTTAACTATTCATTACAAAAATTATTTGCATGTATGACAATCAATATTAAATTTCCTTGTGATAATGGATAATCATTATAGAACAACAAATTATTTTTGAATGCGCCAAAACAAATGTTTTATGAATATAGATGCAATGTTGAAATTTATAAGGTACCTTCTTACTTATTTCTAAAAGAGTTGACATTTGAGAAAACTCTACTTCACGATCGTTTGACGATAACGCCACCAATACCACGAATTCAGAAATCG
Source organism: Leucoptera coffeella (assembly GCA_030578115.1). Lineage (NCBI taxonomy): Eukaryota > Metazoa > Arthropoda > Insecta > Lepidoptera > Lyonetiidae > Leucoptera > Leucoptera coffeella. Next base: position 60,238 of record JAMBLF010001394.1, on the reverse strand, counting down.
AAATCTAAATATAGCATTTCTCAATAAAATAAACTCAAAAGGAGTTAGTTATTTTAAGCAAATTACCTCACAGAACCACAAATGCTATATTTTCACAAAAACGATTCTTATTCCATAAAAAATAGTAGTGAAACTAAAAATGCAAAGCACAGGAAACTACGTTACTTGTAAACAAAGGAGGTTCAATCGAATTTCCTTACAATTTGTGTGGCATATTTTATTTGGCTGCCTTAATGATGCAATAACAATAAATAAGGTGTTTCGCTACCCTAGAGAATTCCCGAGCTCCCTCCAGTAGCAACCCCTACCGAGTGAAGGGTAAACTGAGAAATGGCTACAGTCTTAAGGCATTCATAATGGTCTCAATTGAAATTTTTGAGATTTTATTCCCTTTGAAAGACCTGAATTTGGTAATTGCTGAAACGGAATTTGCGTTTTTGTGGTTGAGAAATTGTTAAGGAGTGTAGGTTTTTTCAGTATGATTAGTGTTAATTAGAAATGTACTTTGTTTTACATATACAAATATAAACACTTAATAAGTAGTTTTTCCATGTACTGAAAAAATCTGGGGTCGTTACAAGGTTTTTCTTATTATTATTATCAAGTATATAGGTTTTATATTTTCTTTAATATCTCATTATATGTGATAAATTATATTTCTTTTAATAAATTATATATTAAGATAAAAAGCATTTTTACAATACCTCAGAAAAACGTTTAGGCTAATTTAAGGCTAACGCATCACCCATTGAAATAAATACCTGAAACAATAATAAAAACATTGTTATTATTATACAACTACAATTAATAAGCCTAATACATTAATGATACGACATGATAAGATTAGGGTAAGAATTAAATAGTCAATATTATTTAATGTGTAATTATCTCAAATTATTTAAACTACTTTAACTTATGGATTAACTCAACAAATTATTGTATTACACTTTTGTTACTCAACGACTGAATAGCCTAATACATAGTATGGGGTAATTATTTTAATGATATAATTGTAGCTCATTCCACTACGAAGATCACTAAAAGTAAGTTGCTTTTGTGTGTTTATACTTTCGAGTACAAAGTATACAAGGGGAAACCACATTGCTCCGGTGGTTTTAGGAATTTTTACCCAACCTGCTAGTGCGGGTATAGTTTTGATGAAAATTTAATTTCGGGAAATGTTTCCACCTTCCATAAAAGAGACTTTTGCGAAAGATTACTCCTTTAAATATTTGTTATCTCATGTTTTATTCATGGGTGGTTTATAGGTGAAGTTCTTTTTAGAATATTCTAAAAACAACTTAATTTTTGTTGTGTGGTCAGGAAATTAATGTAATACTCGCACATATTTGTCAGTATATAATTATTTATAATATTGATGTATGAGGATCATGACAGTCATATCGTATTGCGAAATAGTCAGTGATGTATAGCCTCATGGAAAATTTAACTATAGTCATTTATCCACCGAAGGAGATAGGTAGTATTCCTTGTCATTGACTATCCCTAACGTATCATCCCAATATTTTTCCTCGTTGTAGGTTTTTAGTGAAAAGTTAGTTAATAATATGGTAGTGTATTTTTTGCTATTAGTCAGGGGTTTTGCTACAAAACTAAACATAGTTAGTGCGCCCGGATCGATGTAACATAAATCAAGTTACGATACCCTGTAATTGGAATAGATAAACCGTGTGCATATTGTAAGGTTATAGGAGAAACTAGCTCTGTAATATATCTCAAATAAATTGATAATAATCATACTTAATATACGTAATGATTACTTGAAGAAACATGTATAATTAATTGCTCCCTGATCAAATACTTAGTGGTTGTTAATGGCGACATGACCTGTCACATTGAGTACATGACTATCTGGTTAACACGTGGGTTCGTGGTGGCCATAGAATGACTACCTTCGCAATCGCGGAGATGAACACCTGAATATTTACCTACCCCGCAAGGGTTCATTCTTATGGACGCGTTTTTTGTTTGTCTTTTGTGTAATGATTCTATAAAAAATACGAAAATTTGAATATTAGTTTTTCATTTTTCATTCGATTCTTCATCCTTCTCAAACTGGAGTATAGACATACGTTTAAATCCAACTGCTTGGCTATTTTTATCTTTATATGTGTCTTCGTCACTCTACCATCATACGCCATCAAGCTCTTATACTTTACATAGAGTAGTAATAAAAAGACACGTAAGGGAACTCAAAAGAACCAGCGTCCATACTTGAATAAAAACATGTCGATAGTAAAACCAATATACCCGTTCAGGTGTGTCTGTTGTCCCAAGAGCACGGTAACCGTATCTCCGTTTGGAATACTACCTTGGACCCTAAGAAATAAAGATAAAATTTGCTTACTCACACTCCTGTGTTGGAGGTGAATAAAAGTGTCTCGAGATGTAAGTGAGTGCTTCGGACTTTTTACGATATTGAAATTTGTTATTTCGATCAAATTTTCCCTAGTTGCACTTCAATATTTACATAGAATTGTATATGTCAGTCATGTATTCAATTCTGAACACTCATTTTACCTAAATATGTTCATTCTTTTAACAATATTGAATTTAATACCCCTTTTAAGCTCACTTTGATGGTTTCAAATTATTTCATGTCAAGAATGATGCGGTGTTCCAAAGGATGTTTCGAGGGTTATGGACAAATAAAAACAGTATATACTCCAGTGGGAGGAACAAATTTAAGAGTTTTCTCATTTTTATGCCCTGAGGGTAGCACTTATGATGTCGTTCACATTTCATTCGTTCTCCACGTTCGATTTCATGGATACTTTTTGCGAAATTGGGTACTTTGGGGCGCTTTTAATGAATTGTTTTACAAGATAAAAGTGTGCCGCTAAACCGAGACTGTTATAGCTTTTTATGGCATGTTCCATTGATTAAAAACATTATATTGTAGAAGCATTTCGTTCATATCTTTTCTGAAGCTTGTATAACACTTTGAATTTAAGAGAAGTTGGATAGGTTACTAATTAATGCCCCATCACCCAAAAAAACAAAACGTTATTTGACACTCATTTGTGGAATACCAAAAAGTACAGAAGCTGGTTAGATTCAAGTCTTAGTAAGTAGTTAGTCACCTACTAATGTACTTCCTTTAATTAAAAACAAGAGAACTCTTGTATATTTAATAATAAACATACCTACATGGTCGGGAATAAGAAGAAACTTCATATTAAAATCGAGTGCTTAAACAAATGAACATAATAGTGATTTTCATGAGTTGAACTCAGTGACTTTTGTTATGAATTCATGACATAGCACGCATGCATTAACCGACGAGAGAGCATTCGGGAATTGTTTTATTCGCCCCATTATTTCATAATTACGCGAAAACTTTATTTACGGCTCGATAGCCTGTGGCCTTTATTTAATTAAATGAAAAAATTAAACGCATTTTCCACTAAAAATATTTGCGAGCATATTGCGGAATATGAATGAGTAATGTTGCCGATATTGTTTTAACAACGCACGCTGCGTTCGTTTATTAATATGCATTATCATTTATGATTATTGTTGCCTGCCTTTGAATTTATAGTTAAATGTATTAATTGAGAGGCTAAAGTTTTTATATGGCTTTGTTAAGATAGTTTTTAAATAATAATTGGAATGAGGGATGATGTTACGCTGATGACACTAAATTATAAAATTGACCATAATGTTGCTAGTGCCGTTTAACATATAAATACTGCTAAAGTTAAGAAATCAAGATGGCGATAGTATTGTATTCCATGTTTTATGACTAAAGTAAATAAGGTGACATTTTCCTTATTCATCTTCAAGATATTTATACACATTTTTTTAAACTATTCAGACGAACATTAAAACTCCGCGTATTTGGTTTTAACAACTACCAAATAACGACCTTCCGCACAAAACGAAACAATCAACAAGCAATCCACGTCGTATGCGAATACAAATTGCACTAATAATAGATTACGTAGGTTCCACAGTCACGCCAGTCACACACTAAATTGTAGGCACCCTATATAATTTGTAGGCCCATGAAGGGTCAAAGTTTTTGTTTGGAGCCATGGAGCAGAAAACCACAGGGTCTTTCTGGGTACCTCCGCGAGGGTAGTTCGCAATGATATAGTGTCTGGCTCCCGGCTTCTCCCCCAGGTGCGATAATGTCCCCCTAGTCTTGTCCCCCCGCGCTTCACTTTCTTTATGGGAAGGTCGGAGCACTACGAGCCAGGTGGAACGAGGATAGGAGCAAAACATCCACTGTTACACGCCCAAATTGTATTTGATCCCGAATAACTTTGTGGAGCAGTTAAAATGGGGCTCAATTTACCTGGTTCTGTTAATATTGACTCTAGGCGCGCCGTACTTGCGTTCAGGAAAGTATTTTTAGAGAATTGGCGGGGCTTTATCTCTCTCACCTCTTTCCCTTTGTGATCTGCGGGAAAATTGCGAGTGACGGAACCCGATCCGTATTAACAAACGCCGTAAAGGATTATCGGCTTCTAGTGTGCTTGCGCGATATCAAAAGGGTTTATGATGGGATGTGCTCTACCTTGCCGAGGCGTTCTTCCTGCTTCTTATTAAATTAGTGTTGCTTTTGGTAGAGTTTTATAATATTAGGTTCTAGCAGCATGTTTGTGTAAAACATAGTATTTAAATTTATTTCTTGTACTATTCTGAAGTTGTCTTAAAAATGTATATACAAGCCTCATAAATCCGTGTACGTTTATTTATTTATTTACCTTCGAACTTATTAAAAATAATTAATGTACTCAAACATGTATTATGTAAAACAAATAACCGTACATTTACCTTTAACGTTTCGTACTCTTATCAACTCTTTATTAACCGTGAGTGCAGAATTATTGGCATCCCTTGCAGGGAAGGTAGAGTGTAAAAAGCGGTGCATCCATACATTATTTCCAGCGCGGCCTGTACCGAGCTCAGTCGTTTATCGCATGATGTTTGATATCTGTAAAGGTTTATTTGCGAATCGCGTGCCTGCCTGTACCATGGGCGTTTGAACTCGAAAACAAGTTCAGTCTTTAGTAAATGTCAATGGGAGGGTCTTGTAAAGTTTTGTACGAATTGCGCCAAATTGTGTCATTAATTTGATATCTATTATCTGTTCTAATATCTTTTTAAACAAATACTATTTAATATAGACTAGAATATATGTTTTTGCTAGACCAATCTTCATCCTTAATAGTAGGTATAACAAATTCAATTTACTCTAACGTCAACTTCAAAAAAGTTTGTACATATGTGCGAGTATGTAGGCAAACATGTACAGAAAAACTATTCTTTAAACGATATTGATGTTTAGGTGTCGTTTGCTGTCTTCAGAAAACATGACCTCAACTTTTTATTACTTTTAGAGCTTATTTTTACTGCTGTAGCTATTTTTAACTATAGGAAAAACCACGTTTCTTTTTAATAACGTAATATTCAGTCTTTTTAAGTTTAATTAACGAAAACGAATATTTCAAATACAATAAAAATAAAAAGGTGGAGAAAAGAAAAAAGAGTTTTCAATTAAAACGCTTTCCCGTGAACATATATGTAAGTTTTTATCGTCGGGTAGCCGGCCACGGTTATAACCGGAGAGGTTATGTTAAATTTGCAAAAGGTGCTCCTACTGAACCCATATTACATTCAATGTTTATTTTAATCTGTCGTAAAGGACTCACGTGGCTGCAGTAAAATAATCCTACGAGTGTGTTCATATTATTTTTGATGACTTAGTTGCACGGTATCTTGAAAGATTATAGGAACCAACCCTCACATTTTTGGCATCCATAATATATATTTTAATCCATTTAAGTGAGAGGTATTTATGTGTCTCAAATAACTTATATTTGTGTGTATGTTGGCCTTTTATTATGGTTTAATCAATTTATGCATGATGCATTTCCGTTATACTTTTGTGGCTTATTAGTATAGGGACAGACGGGATCGGTCATCTCTGTCTACACTTCTATAGAGAAACTGGTGTGATGTGTATGGATGTATTATTGTTAATAGGTAATAGACTACTTATTTAATGAAATCTGAACGCTTAAAACATTACCTAGTCTCACACATCTACCAAAACCATTACACAATTACACAAAAACCATTTATTTAATTATCTATTTTTGTCCCTAACTAGCACAAGACTCAACCATACATAATTTATGAACTAAAATTACGTCCATCATCTCTATAAAGTATTCTCTACACAAACACTCAAATCAAGAGGGCTGACCTCTTAAAGTTCATCTTACACTGGTTTCTCTTACATCGTTATAGGATCCCACGCGTCCACATGTCCCTTGAATTGTTAATGAGGTGGAGAAAGCCATTGCATTTTGCATCAGACGCCCACAAAGATACACATCTACCTGACTGTTTGCTTATTTTTAAAATACTTAGTGTAGTGCGGTTGGGAGGTACTAGACTTTGTAGGCTGTGGTGCATTTGTTCTGCCTTTGATGCGAGTATTGTTGTACCAGTAATGTATGTTAAACAAACTAGAATAATAAATAGCATTAAAGTGACTTCAATACATTGATGCGTTTACTTGTCCGAAGATCGGACAAGTAAACGCATCAATGTATTGTATGTATTGTATTGTAATCAATGTATTGTATGTATTAACATTTAATAACAAATTCAAGACAATTGAGTGAAAAATAAGATACATTAAGTGTTTTTCGTATTGATAGTGTTTCATACAACGACATATTAAACACGTACAAATAATTATTATAGTACACTAGAGATTATGCCCACCTGTACAAATATAAAAAGTAGGGTTTATATAGGTGTATTTCGAATCAAACAGCCTTCACAATTATTCTTATCATGTTAAATGGTAGGGTAATACTCGCAGGAGTAATCCAACATAAAAAAAATAATTAATATCAATAATTAAATTCATACTAATTAAAATCAAGTGTATTTTTTGCTTTGAAAGCGTATACCATGCTGATAACGCAGACATAGCTTACTTTCCCATTGTTTACCTTTCATCACAATCAATAAATATTAACGTGACATATAGCTATAAATATGGAGGTCTCTCGTTGATCTTATCACGCCGCCCAGCCCGGCCGTATTGAATGAGCAAACCTGTTCGAATATGTAAAATACGTTATTGTTAGAGACAATGTTTTGCCTGACAATGGACTGACATGAGTTATGGGCTGAAAAAATCGTTAACAAACAGCAAAAGTTACAATGAAGCGCTGTATGGAATTATTTTAAGGCTTAACAGGTAATGTAGCTAAGTCTTGACCTGATCTAAGATATATATACATATGTATATTTTATTACAAGTAATATTATCAAATCAAACTGAGATGTGACGGTAAAGAATAATAAATAAATAATATACGTTTATAAATAATAAATAATTGATAGCAATAACAAAAGATTATATTTTTGTAAACTATTGTGAAGCAATGAATACTATAATTAATATATATGCTATAAGTAGAGATTTTATTGTGAAAATGAATTATAATAAAATAATAATAATTGGTGAGCCTTTGATATTAACTTACTAATTAGTAGTGTCTTATAAAGAAGAGTCAAGAAAAGGATTTAGTAATCAGGAACATAATTTGTAAGTTAAAGTTTACTTTGATTGTTTATAATTTAAAATGTATAATTTAATATAAATGTGTTTCCATCAATGTAAATTATTATATAATTAATTCTTTTCTCTATTTGTGTATATGTTTTCTGCGTCTAGTGTGAATAAAAGGAATTTTATAATTTTAATTTTTTACATTTTATTTAAGCTTTTTACTTCTTACATCTATCTTCATAGGATGAGTTATTAAAGTGTAAATTTAGTGACACGAAAGGACACTGTAAGATTCTTCCTAGCAGAAGTATGAGCGGTCTGGCATTTATTATGACAGCTCTCCGTAGCTTATTAAGCAAAGGTCAAGGAGTCAATTTCTAGAGCATCCATCTCTTGATAAAAAGGTCATCCATCATCTCTCACTCATATCATAATAAACCTACCAATCCTTCGTGCATACATATAGTACGAATGATAAAAACGTATTAGCTACTTACAATACTTTTGTCAGTAACCAACAATTCATATTTTCTCAGGATAAACCTGTTTAGCTCAGCCATACGCATCCTCATATGAAATGAAATGATAATGAAATGAATTGAAAATCTTTTTATTCAACATAAGGATATTAATATTTATTGAACGTCAAAAAAAAATCATTTTTCTTAAAAATATGTCATTAACATAAAACTTATTCTTAAAATAAATCAATTTAGATTAATAAAACTAAAACTAATGGCACTTCGTAAAGACTCTGCAGTGAAGAAATGCCAAGAAACTCTATCTATCTCTATATAAACTCGGCAGGTACACGTGCTTTTCGTATCGTTATTTGATCGTCATAGGTCTTATTTAATTATGTAATACAATATAAGAACTAAATATGTACAAATTAAAACATAAAAAAAACTTAAATGTAACAAAAAATAAATATATACACAGCGCCACTAGTGTCCCAAATTTAGTATTCAGAATCAAAAGCCCCCAGCACACTAGCAGCGTTAGATCTTATTACTTTATATCATTGTTTGAGTTTCCAGAGACTACTATGATAATATATTGATTGCCTACAAAGATTTTAAATTATCAAGGCCCAAGTGATGTTCATGTATGTATGTAACGGTTCTTACATAGTCAATTAATCAATCAGCCTTTGTCAGTCCACTGCTGGATCTGGGCCTCCCCAAGGGTACGCCACAAAAGCCAGCCAACCCCTACCAGCGGCCTTTTTCAGCTAACGGAAGGCGTCTTACACTACGTTTACTGTCCTTACATAGTAGTTAGAAGAGCGGTTACGTAGGGGCCGGCCCAATAAGATATGTAACAGTCAGACGCTATATTGAAAAAGGGTGACGTTAGGAGTACCTATAACCGCCGAGTGTGTATGAGAAGATTTATGAGTGTCAATGAAGCGAAAGTGGTCTGTCAGAATCGGGACAAATGAGGATCCGTGATCTCTGCCTGCTCCTACAAGGAATCAGGCGTGTATGTATGTATGTACAAACCTAAGCTCATACTCGTACGCCTATAACTGCGTTGTATGGAGGCAACAGCTGACCGGGGCTTGTTCAAGGCGACCGCTTGACCGCTAATGGACGCCCATTAATCTCCGCACTACGTAAGCTCTAGATGAAATTCACTCAGTGGGATCATGTTTTTATCCGACCTGCTTTAGGGACCTTAATGGGTGTGGCGCCTATTATAACAGTATTGTGATTAAGGGTATTGTTAAGAGGTGACATAAAAAAACTGGTGTCTTAATTATAGTATGAGCCTCGGTAAGACAGGATGTCATGTTTTAATAAAATCAAAATTGAAATTTAACTGTTATTTATCTTATTTTTAGTCGTTGTCAATATTAAAAAAATACGCATTTAATCCATATTCTTAACAGGAAGGTATATAAACGCTGACGTCATTAATTCCTAGTAATAAAATTGAAAACTGCAATGATATCAGCTCTTTTTTTACTTTACCACATCTTAATATTTAACTCAAATCACAATATACAATGGTCTCTCAAGTTGTTTAAAGTATATTTTGCCAAAGACCCAGACGATCACAAATTGAGTCAATATTTGTCCAAATAACAGTATTTTGGACCAAAATATTTGGGTTCGATTGACCCGTACATTATATTATCAGCCCGTACTAAAGTTGAGTTTGATGACAGCAATTATGTTCCCATCCCGATTTTCGAATCAACAATTTGCATTTTAAATAGGCCGTTGTGTTACGTTGCAACTAAATTGTGTTTAAAGATATTAAAATAAAGCATTCAGCGTTAAAAAGTGAGATTAATGGGATTGTAAACGGTTTAATAGTTTTACGTATAATATTTCTTTATTTTCTTCTGCTAGTTCTCTTTTTTATACGAGCCTTCGATTTAAATATACAATAATATGATTTTAATATAAAGACTGAAGACTACTAACTAGTCTGCCGTAAGAATGCTAATTATGTGAGATGCTGTTTTACGTCACCTATCTAAAGGAATACAAGACGTGAAAGGATTATGTATGTAAAAAAATACAGAGTTCGTACGTACATGTTAGATAGCTGTATAACAAGGCATACTTAGTATTTGCTTTGATAAAAAACCTGCCTCTTGTGCTATAAATAAATCTAATAGTTGTCAACAAATTAAAAGCATTATTTTATGTGGAAAAAATCCTCAAAGTTCAAGCTCAGAGTATTAATAATAAATCTGAAACAGAAAGAAAGTTCATTTGTATAGCGCCGAGGAGGCTCCGAGGCTTAATGCCTCTGCAAGAGGGAAGCTGTCAACATTTGCCCGTGTGATTTGGACGGACGATAATGCTCCTTTACACCGTGCCAGTCAAAGAGCAAGTTGTGGAAAATTTAATTAAATAAAAAAAATAATATTTTTATCTTATATTTGCTGAATTAAACTATTACATTAGCTTTAACTCTCTGACTGGTGGTGATGTTTTAAGTTGGCATGTAAAGACACTGACTATTGGCTATTCCGAAGCCTAAGCTGGTTTCCTTCCAAAGTTTTTCCTCACCGTAAAAGTGATATGTTTTTTCCGTTCTAGCATTTACCAATTCTTTTTAAATGTTGCCTATTTTTGCGCAGTAAGCTTTCAAACAGCGTACGGTTAATTTAATAGCGGAGAGATTTTTTTATCCAAAGAGGGATTCATATGACTTTTCTTTACCCTTAACGACACTGGCAACTTGAACAATTTACTTAAAAGATACACATTGTAATGCTTTGAACTATGCAAACTAGACTCGCTACGAGTAAACGCGCCTCTTAGACAAGAGCGAAGAATTTAGCGACGTGCTCTCTTTATTTCTACCGCTCAACTCACTACGATGCAAATGCATATAAAATTTCCAACTGCACACGGCACGCTGTGGGGCGCTTTAAGGTGCATTTTTTCATGTCAGTCCCTCCCTAAATATTTCATTGTGGTTTTTCGAGGCTTTTCTTTTGCTTTCGAGATCTCTGTATGGAATAAATCTGAATGCTAGTGGCTTTTGGAACTGTTCTAGGTGATTCTTTGACGGATTATTGAGTTGTCTCTTTGTTCAGTTGGTTCATGCATATACATAGGACGTTTTGCATGATTTGCGAAGGTGGTGACTGACGTTTTGGATGTAGAATACTCATATTATTACAGTCAATGCGATTGTTGCATTCTCTAATTGATTACCTTATAGAATTTAAATGAAATCTTTATAACCCATGATTGTTTGTTATTTTTGAGGTATTTATGAGATAAAGAAAGAAATCACTTTATTCACTGGACATAAACACAAACAATAAATTAAATGGAAACCTTGATGCAGTGAAAAGGTGCTGAAATAAAATAGGGTAGAGTATTTCAGCCCTTTGTACGTAGTTTAATTTTAAACAATTCAAATCACGGTTGTTTACGTACATACAAACTTATATGTACGAATATATAATATGTTCTCATCAACATCAAATCAATCTTTTTATAAATTAATAAATATTCACTCTATAATTAATCAGTATCAGTGACTTGAACATTCAGTAACCCTGCAACTCGTCCTCAATTTCGCAGCCCCATCCTTGTCATCAAGCGTAAGATCCTTGCATCGAACCTCCCACATCAAAGTTATTGATAACATTATCCTCTCACTAAGAGCCAATCTGTCTCCGAGTGCGCTCCACTGAATCAAATGTTAAATGATTTATTGATTATCTGGCCCGAGTTGCTCCAACAACTGTTTTGGCAAGTTTAACCGTGTGAACGATGAGAACTTCCAACTAGTTCAGTGTACATAAAGCTATAATGTATAATTATACGATTTGTATATACAGGTGGTGGTTGGGGTGTATTGGTTTGAATTGGAATAGTATGAGTATAATTTATTTGATGCATTTTAAGCTCGTATAGCAAATTATCTTTTTTGCCAGAGGTCACTTCAACAATTTCGTCAAAAGAAATTTATTACATTGTATCACTTTATAACATATACTACTAGATACTAATGCCGTGGCATTTTTCAATTGACTTGGGAATATGGATTTGTTTTAGTTCTTGGTCAGTTGCAAGCGAGTTATATTTAGAATATGTATATATTCTTTATCTAAATTTTATAAAACGAAGTTGTTAAAAGTATACTAAGTATATACGTATATAGTAACTCCAAAGGTTCAAACAAATTTACCTACATTAACAAACAATAATACAAATACATCATTATTGTTTTTATTTACAATAACAATTTATTTTAACTTTGCCCATCAATTTCGCTTATGTTAATGTGATATACGAGTATCTTTACCACATGTGGCGATGTCTATCATAGTAAACAACAATCTGGCGTAGATAAATAGGAGCTAATTTTATTTGACATTTATACACTAGCCTAGCAAGGACGCAAGTTTACGTTCTTGTGACACGAAGAACGCCCACAAATTTTGCTGTATTATGAACTAACATACCAAGGTAATGAGCGATTTGAATATAATGTAACTACCTGTTTTTCCGCTTAACTTGAGTTAGGAGGCTAATTCTACAAATTTTGTGATGTATATTAAGTAATGAGATAAGACGAGATAATAACTAAGTACACATATCAAGATACAATAATTAAGTAAGGAATTTTCTAGTGCAATAAAATAATGTTATTAATAATTGCACTAATGGTCTTAGATTGGGTTCATTCATGTTATTAAAGTGTTGATGTTTGTTGAAATTATTAACCGAACTCTTATAAAAAAAATCGATTTTTTATCTTTAAATGAATACCTTGGTAATAATAGACATTGGGGATGCCACAGATAAATGCCCACGGATTGTAATGTATTTGAACTTATGACAACAAAAAAGGTACTAACACAACGCTGACCATACAAACAAAGAATTATATTTCCCCGAAAGATGGCGCGAAATATAACCTTTAGTATTTGATACAATGAAGTTTCTAAACATGTATTTTGTTAATGTTTCTCAGTATCACACCAGTACTGTCGTCGCCTAGCGAGGGCAAAAATCAGGGCAGCAAACATTGACTTTAGACTTTTACTCACTTAGTCCTACTCCGGCTGCCGAGCGAATCACTCAAAGCCCTACCTTCTTTTTATCTTAAATTCGCTTAAATGCTCTAAAAGCGTCTAGACATGAACTAGTACTTAGTGAGAATGAAAAAGAACAAGCGATCTTAAACATTCAAAGCTGCTTAAGAGTATCGGAGATGTGATTCTAATTGGTGATTGAATATGTATTGGATATAAAGACTTGTTCTGTACTTTACAGTAATGGTATATAATGGTTGGCTATAAGAAAAGTATATTTTTATATTGAATATTTCTAACACGTGGGTTCTTTGCAATTGCGGAGATGGAAACCTGAACATCTACTAGTACTACTACCCCGGAAGGGTTAATGGTCGTGAACACGTTTGTCTTTTTTTCATTATTTCTAGGCGACCAATAAAGAACGACTCCTTTTTTTCCAAAATTATAGTATTTTAACACAAAACCACCCAAAATTAGGGTTACTGTTTTCCAGGGTCTTTTCAAAAAGTAAAAAACAATCAAAACAATATTTTTTCATGTGTTTATGTATTACTGATTCTGAATTTTAACTACCATTACTTCTGATTGAGTTCCTGAGACGATTATAATTCAACATAAAATGTAATATTTATACATACTTTATTTACCAATATTTCTGTTCTTCGATATTAGTATTCTTTAATTCGATAGACAGTGTTCATTTCATGTTTCAATATAAAAAAAATCCTTTAGCATTATAAGCATCTCAAATCCGTTTGGAATAAAGGAGCAAAATAACGGACACTCTTCCCTGAAACTTTGGCAAGCGATCGGAGAAATCGATGGATGCAGTATGACCCCGGCTTTAATACGTTAAGTTGAGAAATGGCATCCTTTCAATCTTTTAAACTTCTGCAAGTATCCGATCATTAACTTTTGCACTCTTTCTTAGGATCAGCGATTTGTTAGGTTCAATCTCGTTGATGGAATAACTAGGCGCTCTGTTTGTCGGTAGGTAAAGATTGTAAGGTTATTTGTTTTTGGATATGATCAGGGAAAAGGTTTTGAAGGACTTTATAATTTAATTTTAATTGATTAGGTGACCAAAGGTACTGGACTAATGTACCTTCTTAATACTATACTAAATTATCGAAACAGTTTAAAGGTTAGACTATCGCAACGTAATATATTTGCCTGATATTTGAACTGCATTACTACAAGGATATAGGTATTATGTAATTCACGAAATATTACCCAGTAAACATTCCTTAACTCCCATACAGTTGTATAAATGAGCATTTTAATTAAATATACCAAGCTAAATTATATCTGAACAATATGTACACTGGAATGCAGCGCAGAATTCATGCCCCAACACAATTTAGTACTGTCGAATTGTGAAAATGAAACAAAGCGCTCATCCACGACCGCCACCGAAGTTATGAAAACCACCCCACATAAAGGACTTAATTAAAAAGCCATGTGAATTGCCGAAAAAACTCCGCTTATGAATAGGTCGCATTTGTCCGGCCGCGATGTAAAATATCTACAGCGCCATCTAGGGAATGAATGTGTACGGAGCCCGTTCAATTTGCATTGAACAGATTAATGTTATAATCGGCGCGATTCAATCAGCGATCTCCGCAACTCGATCTGGACAGCCTTGCGAGGGCCTGAGATTAATAATCGTTCGCGATAAAATGCTAATTTTGTGTTCATTCGATTTCAGCTCTAAGGGTATCGAGTTTTGAGCCTTTGGTTGTGTAAAACAAACTCTATAAGCGCCGAGGGTCTTTGCAATTCAGTTTGTGAAAGCGATATCATTTGAGAACTTCATTGTTGTTAATTACTAAACATTTATATTATAAGTTCAAAATTCAATAGCAAATAAGTGTTGCGATAAATTACTTTATATACGTAGTTAGACTACTCATATTGATATAAAGCTTTAACTTAAATGTCCAGGATTCGGTCTGTGAGGTATGCTAAATAAAAATATCGTGTGAATCGATACTAAATCGATTCTCAAATGTCACAACCTAACAAAATCATATTTCAGTAAGGAACCAAACTCCATAGACACCTTACCTAAAAGAGATTTCAAATCGAACTCCTATAACTCCGGAAGAAACTAATCGAGTACTCCCAATGACAAAACGGCACTGCAGACAAAGTTTTATTCGGACTACTTTGTACCTAGCACGTTTTTTTTTCACAAAAGAATCGGGACGTATTAACTTACGACACAGTTCTGAAAGTTCTTTCGTTCTTGTGCAATACGATTCGGGAAAGCTCTGAGAGTATTGAGACTCTTTTATTCTATTAATGGTTATGTCTCGTGTTTGTATTCATGATCTCTAACAGTTTCGAAATAGGGTATCCATGGTTAGCTTTCTAGTATATCCAAAGTATGTATATCTTAAGTATACATCTTTTAACAACAATAACTTTGATACTTGATTCCGGTCAATTAATGCTCTTTATTTTCATAACAACAAAATTGGATTGATACTTATACGTTCCAGTCTTAATCCTTTTCAATGTCGACAGAACATAACAGACATAATATCTTTTTTACATCAGTAGGTATAACATCAGAGCTGAGCAGTAATATGAAAAATTCTATTGTCTCTTAGGCATTTTGTCTCCTCCGTTAATTTTTCAGGACGAAAGGTATCTATTTTGCATTATATTTACGGTTGAAATAGCTCAAATAACTTAGGAGAAAATCTTATGAGCATGTGTATATTATTACTATAGGTATTTTCACTCACACCACTCTGCCATATTGATTCAGTGGCTGTAGTTTTCGAGTGTGTTTTCGGAGGCGTTGATAAGAGCGAACGTGACTTAGCCGCGTCCACACGGCCTCAACTCTGACTCTTCAATCAAATTCAACGGATAATGTTTCCTAGTGTTCGAGAACATTCGCTGTATGAAACGGAATCTTAAACTTAAATGTTTAGTTAGTAAATTTACTGTGGCAACGCGTTTTGGTTTAAGTAATTGAGTATGTAGCGTGCTTGCTTGGGACTGGATTGGATTAAGCCCTGATAGTTTTTTTGTATGATAACCTTTTACTCATTGTTATAACAAATATAGTACTTGGTCAATACCAATCTACAAAAATCTGGTAAAAAAAAATTTAACTTAACTTAAGTTCTTCAAGCTCTAAAAGGTAGTTGAGATAATGTAAAGAAATATACATCAGTACGTCGTATAAAAGCTTATCATTTCATTTAAAAAAAAAATTGCAAAGATCATATGTACTTTTTTATTTTATAGCACATACTCGTATTATCATTGAGTATCCATAACACAAAATGCATTAGAAAAGTACTTCTAGTTTCAAAAGAAACTAAACAAAGTTCGGTATTATTTTTAACGAACCAACTTGAAAATTTATTAGTTTTGAAACTGGAAAAGTCTACACCCAATGTATGCTTAAGTAATGCAGACCTTTGGGGAAACTTGAACGAAGTTTGCTATGTAAAAAAGAAGTTAGCCCTCACGTAAGCAGGGACGAGCTGCAGCTAATTATGCTGAAAACGAAATACCGTGCCCAAGCACCTTTGAGCCTGAATAAAAAAACGTTGATCATTAGTATATCGTTTGTATTTCAAAGAAGTAAAAGTATGCCTGTATCGGGGAAAAGTGGGGATTTGTGATATTAGTTTTCTAATAAGGTATGAGCTTAATGAGTATACTGGAATACAATAAAATGCTTTATTCTGATATTGATAGTATAAAACATAATTTGCTTTGATTCTGCTATGGATATTGCAAAACGTGAAAAGTTAGTTGTAAGTTATAATATTTTAGTTCGGAAAAATGTTGGCAATAAATATAATCTACACAATAGTTTAAGTTTGCTAAAACGTACGTATGATACAAAATATCAAAGAAAATAAGCATTAAAACCAAAACAACTTTCACTTTATTGACACTCATACACCTCCAACGTCGAGACACATGGGGGTCCGTGATCTCTACCTACTCATTTACAGGGTAATGATTGTAATACTTATGAATGTATGTTAATATCCAATCATTCTTAGACTACCTATTTAGGTGATTTCACCCTATTAATAGCCCATATTATGAGATGCAAAGTAGAATGCTTTTGAGGTCACAAACAGTAGAAAATTGTTCTAAAACCATTCTTCCGGGATGCCTGCAATCTATGTAACATCATAAAACGATAGTGTTCGCTGTGGCTATTACTCTAATAGGGATTTCCATTCGGGAAATTGAGTCGACAAACATCGGCTGTTTTAATAAGAAAAGCTATCAACATCGATATTGGATTTGCGTGGAACAGTGCGCTCATTCCCCAAATGTGTATAGTTTAGTCAGTATTAAAAAATACTATTGTTTTTGAAGTTTTAATAAGTAATGACACTATTACAGAAGTATAGTTCCAGGTTAATTAATAATTATTGGTTTGTTGTATCCGTGTAACGTTTGCATAAAAATATTTAAATGGTAAAGGATTATTTTGAAATGGTTACATAGAGACCGCTGCGATAAAAGGTAAGAAAAATGGCTTATTACCTTTGGATAGTATACTGAAAATTGACGCGCCATCTATTATTTTGTGTGATGACTATTTAGTGAAAAGTAAAATGACCAAGACCTGTAAGATTCGACTTTTTTGATTGAGTAAAGCTCCTTAATAATCGTAATTAAAATTAAAGATACAACAATAAGGTAATGCTTAATTTATTTATCAATTTTAATGAGTGAATTATTGTATGGACATTTCTAGTTTTACATTTATTACATTAACGTAAAGGGTATATGGGGTTATAAAGTCGTTGCAGACTCGTTAGGCCTATGCAGCATGAATCAAAGCCAATCCCGTCCTTATTTCCCTGATATCACGAGACATCCATCGGTTTTATGCAAAATTGAGTTCGTCTTACATTTGAATATGCAAATGATTTTTTACTTGATCGTTTTCATTTGAATAAAATGTAAAAAGGTAATTTGGTAGGACAGGAGATACATGGGTAATTTTGGCAGGTGGAATACAGTGTTTGTGAGGTCATACATATGTAGGGTATATTTTTTTTTGTTGTGGGGGATATTCATAATAAACATGAGTCCATAACATTTTCTAAGCAAGTTAACAAAAAATAAGTGTTATGTTTCATGATTCCTTTCATTTAAATACGCTTATGTACTATGAATGGTTTTTAAACATAACTTAAATATATTTAAACACACTGATGATATCGGGATGGATACGTTAGTCTCTCACTACAACGCTAAAGATCAATAACAGTTGTAAAAAGTTCTTGTTATAGCTTATTAATGTGCAATTAGTTTTAAAACCCTTTATAAATGTTTAATAGTCATATTATTTTTCTTATAATAGATTTTTTAATCATCATGAAAAATGGCCCTAAAAGCAGTGTGTCTAATTGTCACTCTCAATGAAGGCTCTTTAAAATAAGAATCAATTGTTGCGGAGTTTCCCCATTTATAAGAAACCTAAGAAGGAATGGCTTGTCTTTCCTAATTAGAAGTCGGGCGTCGAATTTTCAATGCGTTCCCGACCCCGACTCTCTCTAATGGAGAACTCAAATAAAAATATATTTACTCTACGTGGCCTCGAAGAAAACTCGCAATGAATATTTATACACTTTTGTTCGGAGTTTTATCAAATTCCGCTACGCAGTTCACCTTAAAACCAGCTGTCTGCAGAACAGCAAAGAAACTTCGGGTGTTCCCAGAAATTGAAAGCCTTACTGTGTTTGCGTTTTTATGGGGCTTCTTCACTTTCACCAAGAAACATATGTCTAAGAATTCCAATAACCGTTGTCAACGTTGAGAATACTCATTTGTTAGGGAACCAATAAGTCGCATTAACAGGCGGTCGGAAGTGTGACAGGACCCTTTCCGCTACAAACTTAGCAATAAGGTTTAGCTATTCGCAAGAGAAATGACGCTTAATTTTAATGGCGTGTCGTCGTGTCGCCGCGTCGCTGCAGCCTCCACCGCCGTCGGCTGCGCGTGACTAGAGTGCCGATGGGGCGCCGAATATTGGAACCTGGGAGCCGACGTCGCGGACCAAAGTCCAACGATAAATTTAGTTATTACTTGTGAAAATAGGTGGAAGGAGATCGCCAACTTGTCCTTGCGAGAATATAATGGATCATTCGAAGGGATGTTTTTAGTAAGTTTGCGAAAAAGGTCTCGTTAAAAGCCCCTTTTATGTGAGGAGTTTTCGAGTTGCCTCTGATGTGTTCCGCAAAGGATTTGCGTTTAAACAGAATTGATGATACGAAATTCCCCCAATATAGAAAGTTTGGACAAAGCACTTTTCTGCCGACGTTTAATTACGTCCTTAAGGTTGCACATAGAGAAACGGAACTCATTTTATCAAGGCGATAATGAAAAAAACTCAACGATATTATCATTCGTAGTAGTCTTAGACCGCTTGGCAATTTGTCGCTCAGTTGTCGAGCTTTTAGGGGCAAGCGATAAAAAATAATGATTGCAAACATGAAATATTAATGGCAGAGACAATAAAATTTCAATCGAATGTTTTATTGAAGGGTGGACCTCTGTGTTGTTTACCGTTTGGTTAGGTAACGAGCCGGGCAGTCCGACGTGTTTACCAATTCATGTACATTCGTCATCGTTTATTGATATGAGTGGCAGAACTGCTATGGAATAAAAGTGAATTTTCAAGCTATATTCTAAATGTTTGCGCCTATTTTTGAAGTTGTAATCTTACTTTAGAGGTTTATTTTCATAATTCTATTAAATACTAACAGCATTAATGAAAGCAGTCGTAAATAAAATAAATTCTACTAAATAAGAGTTAAAAGACAGTTCACAGAAATTCAGAAATAAATAGCTACGGATATGCAGATAGTCTTTGCAACTTAACTGATAAGGAATACTTAGTAAAGACTGAGTAACGTATAAATCAAGGGTTGCGGGAAAGGAAATAGATTCAAGAACATGTAAAGAGTACTCATAAGCATACAAGAGATTGTCAGAACCTTTGGTAACTTAAAACATAAGTCAGGCCTGATTATTACATTATTATAATTAGTTATGTATGAGTGTCAATGAGAAGATTTATGAGTGTCAATGAAGCGAAAATAGTGTGTCAGGATCGGGACAAATGGAGATCCGTTAGCTCTACCCACCCCTCTACAGGGAACCAGGCGTGATGTGTATGTATGTATAAACAGTTTTCATAGATTTTCTTAAACGAAATACAATTTGCTTAGATTTAGCCAGTTTTGATTGCTTTATCCGAATTTATTTTACCATATCAAAGTATATGTTTGTTATAATCATTGGCAGAATACCTTCGTTCCACGCTCAGAGCGAATCCAACCACATTTATAACGACAACA
Organism: Leucoptera coffeella; assembly: GCA_030578115.1. NCBI lineage: Eukaryota > Metazoa > Arthropoda > Insecta > Lepidoptera > Lyonetiidae > Leucoptera > Leucoptera coffeella. The sequence continues at coordinate 39,795 of JAMBLF010001394.1, read as the reverse complement.
CATCTCGTCAATGATCTCGTAAAACCTCAGTGGAGGCACGTACGCCACCACAATATTAGATTCTGCCGTTCTTTACAAGAGAGTGAAATAAGGCGACATTAATGAAAATTTCCTATAATTCCCCTTGTCGAACACACGTGAAGTTTTACTTTATGTAGGCGGAATTTCCGGCGAGGGTCACGTATCGGCTGCTCTAATACAATTTGTTCGGAGACGCGTCGCGCTCGCGGAATGCAAAGTGCCCGCAACACTTCATAACATATGTCGATTACTGAGAAATTTGTTGGCGGTACATGGCCCCTGCGTTTCCTTTTATTCGTAAACAACAGTCTTATTTGGTCTGTAAATCATATGGCAGTTTGAGTTAAGATTCGGTCGTGGACTTTGTGACTCCAGTTCACAAAAAGTTAGATTTAATATGCGTGTGTACAAAAACAAGAAATATTATCAACAAATACTTATAAGTATTTGATCTATATACATATACATATTCACGCCTCTTCGTCCGTAAGAAGACAGGCAAAAACTAACGTCACCACCTGGAACGATCCTGACCAATCTCTATTTGCTATATGAACATACTTATAAGTATTTCCTTAATAATTCTTTAAAAAATATATAAATTTTATCGTATTGTTTTGTTGTTACTCCAATTGATTAAATGAGGATATCATTCAAACTTTATTTCATTCAATAATAAATTACTACATAGTAACACAGTGAAAAAGGCTGCTTTAAGAAATGGATACCATACAGGAAAACGTATTGGAAAAGCACGCGTCGAACGGGTTTATTCACCTTCCTTTATATTGTCAATCAGACATAAAACGTTTACAATGTTTGCCGTTCGCTCATACATCGATATTCGCTGGCTCAAATTATTAAGTCTTGGCCCGACAAGCAAACTCATAAATAATAGCTATGAATTCACTATACAAACGCGGGGGATTACCGAAATTTATGGGCACTTCGGTGACGCACCTTCCAAATTGTACACGTCTTGATTGTATGAAGGGAGTGCGTGTAATCACTATTTGTATTTGGTTATGCGATGGGTGGCTTCGTTATGTCAAATGAGGTAGGCGCGGCTTGGAAGTGTCGTGTAACAGCCAGGGTCGGGTAAAGGGCATTCTAAACGTTTGTTACTTGTAACTTGGTATAATATCATGTTACAAGAGTTTGGTCTTTGAAAAGGTACTACTTGTAGTCGTAAGAACTACATAATTATATATTTCAGATACTCATGGACTTTTTAACTGCAATAGCCTTATTTGGACAGGACAAAGATCGTGACGGTAGTAATACAAACCATTATCTGAAATTGCAAGTTTTGGGTTTAATGCTAAACAAAGAATTTAACTAAATTTATACGGGGAAAACTAATGAGTGTAATAATTTTTCACTATAGTATGCCTCAGTGGCGATGATACAATTTGATCTAAATATAATTATAAATTGGATAGAGAGATAAATGAGAGGCGCCTTGCTATGTAAACCGTTAACCTGAACAGGGTTGTTGGTAGTGGCCGAACGAGAGCCAAAAGTGATCATGTTTTGTCACGTACCCTTTGAGACAACATCTAGCAGTGGACAATCTATCGGTTGATTGATTCATTGATTGATATTGATAAACATAGGTAAGACTCAGTTGCTAAAAAAAAGCTCATGGAAAAAGAGACCCAATTCGTCTAATGTGAGAAAAAGGCAGCTTTAAATATTGATGGATTTATGAAGGTTCCAGATTCGCCTCGGGGCCCAGGGAGTATTGGAAACGGCGGCGGGGCTTATGCCACTACATGTTTGTCTCTTAGAGGGAAAAGCTTTTACATGATTCTGGGAACGATCAGACGAAAATTGAAACGAATTTCCCATATAGATGCTTGGTAACTTATTAAATGTATTTTACAAGAACGCAGGACTTCGCGTATATTTTATAGCAGTATTGGTTGACCCGTGGCCATGGTCATTGCAACATGCCCGCAACGTCGGGTAGCAAATGCAATTCTTTGTTTTATAAAACATACGTGTTATGTGCCCTTAACTCACGTGTCTTTAAAAAAATATTTTTTTTTCATAGTGTTAACGTGTTTAACAAATAATTTGTCATAAATTTTTGACACTTTAGCTTTATATTTCTATCTGGTAATCATGATCTCATCCTACATGTGCATCTAAAGGAAAATGGTCATTACATGTAATTAATATGAAAGCTCTAAACATAAGCATAATCAATTAACCTAACAAACACACAAGGGCCCAAGTCCTGTAATGGTTTCTGCAAAATCGTAGTTTTATTAACAAAAAATGTTATCCAAGAGGAAATTTGTTACTTGTGCTAATCCACTAACAACTTCACAGCTTTACTGAAGTCATATTGAACTATGATTTTGTTAAAACGTAATACGTACGTTAATAAACTTGAATCAGAACGAGTACTAGTAGTATTCACACACTATTCATTTACAGTTTACACATAAACACTTTTAAAGAACAACAACTTTCATACTTAATACTTAAATAGGGTTAAGTTTGAACTGAGAAAAGAGTTCGAGGTAAAATGAGGTTGGTACACTCTGAAAAACTTGCACCATCCATTTGTGAGAGGAAATGCAGATAGCCCGGGGAGATTCACAACAATTCGTTACTTTATTTACTTTTGTTTCCTGCATTTTGCAAATACTGAGCTTTCCTTCCCTGCTTATGTATTACGAAGGAGCAAATGCTTAGTTTCAGGCTATAAGTATTTTTATCCCACATACATATAACATATAAACTCACGTGCCTTAATTCCTTTGATTGTAGACAGAAGCAATGAAACATAGGTGGTTCTTGGGTGCTTTCAGCATGAGTATTTCAGTTAGCGTTGGCATTTACGTGGAAAAAGATGCTAGTCTATCACCCTTTAGATTACATTAACTCCTAATCCTTTATGAATCGTCCACGAAGTGCCAGTCAGTCCCAGAATAGCACATAACATTTGTAGTTTTATAACAAATATATGATAAGGTAAAATAAGATGAAATCCATTTTATAAGATTAAAACTAAGTTTTCAATATTAAGATTAAAAGGCGTTAGTACATATTTTAAATAAAGAACACCGGTTCCTAAATAACATTGTGACGGGAAACTTAAGCAAAATATATAAACGGAAACACGTTTATTCAACTCGCGAATGCATGTAGGTTGAAGAGTTTCAGCTTGGTGAATTCATTCAGTAACAAATAACAAGAAAGTTTCGCTGGAATTTCCCTTCAGCTAAGGAACTTTGAAAACTATTTTAGATGAAAACAGGATTAACATGCAAATGTTGAACCATTACCTCGTAGAGGTTTACTGAAGCAACTCTGAGTTGGAATCAAACTGTTTTTCTTGTACTGAATCTGTTTGTAAGTATATTTTATACTACTTATTGTATTAGTTTTGTTCTATATGGTTTGATGGACATGAATACAAGTTATATTTTACTACATTGTTTAAAAAGGTAAGCATATATTATAATATTAAAATCAATTATAACAGATGTTTTATTCTATTCGGAACAATTCTATTCTAATTAGGTACCTAGTTTTCATTTAATTTTACTTATGTTTAAAATAACGTATAAAATATTAAGATAGTTATTAATATTCTGTACCAATGAGAAAATACCATAAAAATAAATCCTAGGCTGACCTAATCCATTTAGTAGTCTTTGGAGTCACAAAATTCCCAATATAAAGTGGTGATGTCTTAAAAGATTCTTCATTTTTCTGTACTCAGTTCGCTAGCAGTTTTAATTTGTTTCAATGAACATACATAAAACACAAACACGAGCTTATTACTGACAGAATATTTATTAATATAAGGTGCGTTATGATGACAAATTGCACCATCAATCAAACTTTAAGTCAAGATATTTTTGCAAAAACACCTTCTGGCGTGAATCGGTAAAGGGGGTGATAGCTGGGTGAATATGAGTTACATATTATATGTTTTTCTATTAAAAATAATGTGTATGGGATGCAATCCTTATGTAGTATATAATATTGTATAGTATCGTAAACATATTTTTTAGATTTATTAGGATCGTTCCAAGTGGCGATCAATAGTTTCTGCCTATTCCGTTAGAGAGGTAGAAACGTGCTTAAATGTTTGTATGAATCTAAAGATAGTAATATATCCCTGCTTGACAAGCTATTATTAGTTGTATACTTAGGTAATACATATTCATATCTTTAGTATCGATTCTTATTAACAAACTGCTATACTACAAGTTTACGAGTTTATAAGTCTAACTTATTAAATAATATTGCTGTGATATTATTCATACGTTTCTATTTCCATACACATGAAATTCTATATAGACCTAACCCAATATTATTAATTACCAAAATACGTCAACCAAATAATACTAGCATTTCACATATTATTATTATACATAACAAAGAAAAGATCAAACACAATAACTGATCTTTCCGAACACGGCACCCTCAATTTAACTTGCAACAAATTTCTTTGTGGTGCACCGTAATAATGAAATTAATTTAGACTGTTTGTGTACTTTATGTACCCTTAGGCATAGTAGAATAAGGGCTTCAGAATCGATCACTAGCCAGATGTAGTCACTTCAAAGTTTCCGAGTAAATATTCGTACCTTTGAATATCAAATAAATGTTTGAACTGGTATTATATTACTTGCACCTTCTCGACACCATGGTAAGTATGTAAGAATATTATTATGTTGTCTTTCTGCGTGATTATAAGTTAAAATATCATATGATGTGAATTATTGAAATTACTTCGTTCCAACTTTATCTAAAATAATAACAAATATAGCTTTATACAGTGCTTATTTTCATTAATTTTTAATCATTCTGTTTTAGTTTTTGACCGGACGGGAACCTACATATTTACTCAATTCAATTCTTTTTTAGTTATAAAAAGGTTTTACAAAAGAAGGTTTATAAGTTAATTTTTTTTAATTATATTCATTGGGATTTTGTTTCAAATTAAGTTTATTCTTCCTCTTGTCATATGTAATAATTCCTCATAATTTCCTATGTATACATATACTCATACTTTATGCGGTTTTCAAATACCCATCTATTAATCAAAAGAGCAACTTTTACTACCAACAAAGCCAATCTGTTGGGGGTACCGCAAGCAATTACTTCGCAATTAAGGTGCAAAGGAAGGAGAATCGAAACGTCTAAATGCAAATACCTATTTGCAGAGGATTGTAGCACGCCAAGCAGAGACATGCAATGTGGTTAAGTGTCGTAAAGTCTTACTTTAAAGTTAACTACATATATTTGAAAGGAAGTAGTGAAATATTTGGGACGTTGTGTTTTAACGGTAGTAAAAAATATCTAATTAAGTAATTATAAAGTGATGGAACACTTATATTCTTTGAAAGTAAGCTTAGATTGTGGAATTTGTTAAGAGTCGAATAGATTTTTCTTGTTTCAGGGTATGCTTTCTAGATACAGATCTATCTGGACAACTATGTAGTAAGGTAAGAAGAATAAATAAAAATGATTTGTACAAATTGATTTTTTAATCCCATTGTTAAATATATTAGACGTAACATGCGTTGACTATTACCATTAATACAATTCTTGAATGAACGTACCAAGGATCTAGTTCAATTAGTTATAATAGTGTCCTAAATATTGAATTATTATTATATGTGTAGAATTATTATTCTTTATCATTAACTCCGCAATCAACATATTACATTAAATACCGTTAGCACTACACTACATTCTCGTCTACTAAATACAAGTTTATTTAACTCCCAGCTATCATAAGCTTCATAAGCGGGGTCCGTGGTCACGTATAACATCTTCCACATTTATCGTTTTCAACTAAAACTCAGTTTGAGATGTTCCCAAAGTTGTTGGAGCGTTTTAACCGAGAGAAGTTGAATAGCTGGACCGAACAGCTGAAGTTTCCGTGAGGTTACAATATGAAGACCGGGATAATTAATTTATCTAAACGGGTTAAGTACGCTGGGTAAATGTGTTCTAGATTGTGATAGGTCTTTTGTTTTATTAGTTAGAGTATACGTAGAAAGTGTTGTCAAATTTGTTTGCGGTGAACTTAAAGAACTGAGAACTTTAAAAATAAATATGAAACTTATCTCTGTGAAAGCTTTGTGATATAGAGTTTATGATATAGTGATATAGTAATTACGCTTACCAATATTGCTGATTGTATGATAGTTTGTCACGATGCAATTTTGAATGGAACCTTACCTGTAAAGATAAAAAATAATTAAATATTGACGAAAGTTACTTATAAAATATTATTAATGGCCGCAACGAATCAGCTATGTGGCGAACATTAAACCTAAGTGTGATATTTCCATATTACTAAAACATAGTATACTTCAAGCCCTTTGGAGTTGAACAGAGACTCGAAGTAAAGATATGTGCTCATTAAAATTTAGCTTTTATGCTGTTCTATTATTATAGCACAGTTCCATAGCATCCTATGACATACAGGTCAGAAAGGCAGCTACTCAGTACCCTATTGACTTTCAAACTATAATGGGATTCAACATAAAATCCTCGAATTCCAAGTATTCTCCCTTCCGAATAAACCGATTCAATATTGACTGAAATTATTCGCCAATAGTTTTGACAGGGATCGGGAAGGGAATCGTAAATACATTATAAAAGTAAAGTTTATAGAAAGTTTTGATCCGGAGCAACCGGGTAAGACCGGGTATACCCGGGTGAGGGCAAAGCCGTAATGACGTGTCACTCACTCGGCTGGCTGCAGATTTACATTCGTGTGATTTATGGCGTCTTTATGGAGTTTAGAAAAATAATACAGGGTGAATTTTTACGAGGGTGTAGCGTGTTGGGATCAAGAATGAAAATTAGGGTATATGACATTGTCTTTAGTGGTTGCTATGCCTACTTTGATAAGTTTGGTAGACACTGCGCACCATAATGTGTGGTGACTTCATCTTAGTTCATTTGCAGTACTTAATGAAGAGATTAAACTTAATTTAAATATTTCATGACGATGCCTATGGAATGAATCACATTTATTTAATAACATTAGGTCCTAATTAGATATTCTTTGACTTCAATCATGTATCATTGAAAGTTCTAATCAAACGAAACCTGTCAAAAAGTTATACCCACTATGTTATTTTATTTAATATCGTTCCGCAATTCGGGAATGGCAATCTCGTGAGATTCCACACGCGTCCCGCGCATTCACAGCACGCACTTCAATTTCAAAGGTGGCATTTGTTATTTCCTAACAAAGCAAATCACGCAGGCCATTCAGACAGAAACAAGGCGTCTTCGGTAACTAATTTTCGTTCTCGGTCTCAAGTGAATACCCGCGGACGTGTTGAGAAAATATCAGTAACCTTCGAGATAATAACGTGTCGTGTTTCCTATTCTGATGCTGTGTCAACGCGAAGAAGCATGTAGGATTCTAAGAATTTCGTTTGTTTTTATAATAAACATGGTCGTGGTTCAGCGTCAAGGAGTATTTATTTTCCAATCCTTGTACATCCCATTTATTTCCTAACATACACAGTTGTTCCTAGAAAATTCATTACATCTTAAAGGTTACACAAGAATGCATGTTTAAGAATACGCCATTGTTTTAAAATACATAAATATTATAAGCAAATTACAAATTAAATTAATATATAATCAATATTACATTCACCAACTTGATAAAATATTCGAAATAACCTTTTACAAAACGTCTCCATAAAAAGACCAAAAGTGCTCAAGTAAAATTACGAAACAACAAAATGCCTTCTTTCGAGTGTAAATATGACCAATCGCCTCAGAATTAGATCCTTTGTTCGGCTGGGAGCGTCAAAGGCGTATTTCGTTGTCCTTCCGCATTTCGCTCTCAAATGAACGAGCGTTTCACAACGGGCGATTCGGCCGCTTTCATTACAGGAAACAACCCCTGTTTGGATGTCTGGGAGCTTGTATTTAGACTAATTAGCACCCGTATTGTGGAGCCGAGGCAATACTTCTAGCCTTATTTTCGACAACATCAGCACCTTCCAGTTAAATGAGTCGAGTGGATTCAGCGCCCCCTGCGTTCTGTTTCGATTACTAAGGAATTCGAGTGTCTTGTTGTTTTGTGTTTGAGATTTTGAGTTCATTAGTAAGTTCTAGCGGATAATTAACTTAAAGTAATACAAACTTCAGTTAATGGTGATAATTTCCTTTTTCATTATTCCGTTTTCAAGTATTTAGTAGAAATCATTTGATTTATAACATAACACGAGAGACATATGTAATAACCGTATTGCCATTGTTTTTTTTTCAAATATATGAATTATTTTTCAATCTGAAGAACAATTAGGTGTTCTTGATTGGTATGAAGCTCACATCCAAAAGCATATAGTTCTAAGTCGATGACATGTAGATCACATATCACATTTTTTGAGCATACCTTTACGAACCAGTAGCATACCAGCATTATTTGTATAAAGTTTGTATGAGGATTTAAATATTCCAGATTATATTCCAATCTACAAAAATCGCATTCACAAAACGAATATCGATTTTAATTGCTCTCGTCGCGGTGAGTGAGCACGGATATCAAAAAGCGATAATATGTTTCCAGTTTGCCGTTTTTAGACGTATTGACTGTTTGTTGGTAATAGTGATTTTAAGGTTTCGGGTTTTACTCTTGAACTTGAGAATCCATACGTACTATTTTTTATGTTTCATTCTTTATGTGGATGGCTGAAATAATGTGTTGATTGTATGATCGTTAAGTTTTGGACTTGATGTCATAAAGGGAAGAAAGTTAGGTTTAAAAGGCGTGCTTTTTTAAGTGGTTAATCATAACATCCCTAAGTTCGTCAGTGACATGCTAAGGTTCATATAGCTTTATTTTTAAAGAAAATTCAATTGGTTAAAAATATAATAAGCAAATAAAACATTGATCAAGTCAGAAACCTTTTTTTTTGTATTCGGGAAATGAAAAACTAGTCTCAGATTTTGACTCACTCATATTCTAGCTCTGATAGATATTTAATATAAAGACGATTTTTATTAACGAGTTGTCTATAGCGCTTTGATTGAATGCACTGACCGCAAGCTATCCCACGTGGTTATTATAGGGAGACAATACCAACAGGGCTTCTCCCTATTTCATTATTTTCTGCCTAAGCGTTATTATATTATATTAAAATGACTATGATTAACTTTTTTTTATAGTTAATGAACTTAAATATTATATTCCAAAGAAAAGATTCGAATTAAAAGTACCTAATCTACTAAAACTTGCTAAAAATAACGTCGTCGTTGCTAAAATTTACTTCTCGAGTATGAGGTGTGGAAATAATTGAGATTATTGTAAGGCAATAAAAACGTAATCTTTTCTACAAAAAATATACTCAATTAGCATTAAGGCGAGTGCACCATGAATAACCTCTGAGCCCATTGAAAGATACGGTTTGTGTTAAACAATACTTCGTTTGTAGCTTACTATATCTACTGTACTACTTCTACTATATAGGTTGTCCCAAACCAAAAACTAGTAAGAGCCATTTAGAAAATTTTACAGGAGAAGCAAAACAAACTCAATTATGTGCCTGTCCAAAAGTTGAAAGTATGAAGTTATAAAAGCAATAAGTATAACCTTTAGTTCTGAGTGCGTTAGAGCAGCTAGTCTTATTGTATTTGACGCAGTTGTATAAAAAAATAAGAGAGAAAGAGAAAAACGGATTTGAAAACAAAATGGTTCTTACTGGGTTTTGGTTTGGTATAGCCGATGTGTGTATATCTGTTTTTCTATTTATTATACTTTATATTAGAATAGATGATACTGAAGAACTCCCATTCAGATCTTCCAACATATCCAAAACAGACATGTATTTTAAAATATTACAGTACATAGTAACCAGCGCAAAATGATGTTCCATGAAACCGGTTTCCACATGGTCACACCATCAATCAGTGCTGCGGTGATACCGAACAAATTGCATGAAGTGATGCGAAGAGAGATCCCTTTGAAATGATCATGATAAACAACGGCCTGATATTCCTATACGCACTGCATTGTAGTGCAGGGTAATTGAAACTTTGATATGAATGTTATACATGTGTTTCATTATTGAGAACAGAGATGGCGTGTTGTACTAGTTGAAATAAAGAATTGAGTTGGAAATTTATGGAACAGAAATGAACGACAAAGATATTGAATTGTGTCACTGATGAAAAATCATACAAAATAAATGTTGTTAAAAACAAAAAAAGTGTGATAATTAAAATTAAAATTTTTGTGTAACTATATGATGAAATAAAATAAGGTTTGAAAGGCTTCTCTTGTTCTTATTCTAAATGGTGCTTCTTTCCCTTTGCTTTTGACTGTCAGGAAAGCTTTCACTATCGTGGTATATACACGTACATTTGTAAAATAAGTATTCTAATTTTAGCTAATGCTATTATTGGCTTGAGATTGCATTCATACCACCACCAATTGCATCTGATGGCCACTGATTTGTGTGCCAGTAAAACAATGGTTAATGACAGTGTCGAGTGGGACAATCAACTGTGATGCTAAACGTCAAATTGACACTTCAGGTGAATAAGCATTTGACTTGATGTAGCTGGTTAGATACTGGTGTTTGTTTCTAAATATGTTGCATGAGGATTTTATTTATCTCATAAATATAAAGGTATTGAGGTAGATTGCTAACCTTACTGCTGAAATAAACTAGATTTGCATACTTATGGGTAAGATGTCTAATATAAATACAAGACAAGCTTGAAGTATAATATAAAAAATATTGTCCTTGTAAGAACATAATTTCATGATTATTGAAACTCGTAGCATACTGGAAAGTAAGACAGAGGTTTAAAACTTTCGTTTGCTTTTTAACATGCTACATGAAAATATATTATCCTAATAAACTCATTATATTACATGCACCATACTTAATTTCAGACATTAGACACGATTATTTCCTTTTCATTATTTGAACAATAACCGATCATAGTATGATTGCCAGTATTCCCGCAAATATCGATGCAGCATAAACCGCGGTGAGACGCTGAGACTTACAAAAGATTAAAGAGGCTGCGTCGAGCTTAGCTCGCCTCCTTGCTTGCAATAATAATTAATCTCAGTGTTAATTAGTGTAGCAGCCGTTCTCGTAAATCAAGCAGAAGGCACTTCTCTATTGATCCACTTTGCAGTTCAAAAGCGGAGTTCACTCAAAAGGAAGAGATTTTCGCAAATTGCTTATTTATTGGTCTGGATAATTGAAACGAAATTTATATTTGGAGTCGTAGCTCTTGAGGTGTGGAGAGTGGGTTTTTTATTGATTTTATGTCATTTTACAATAAGATATTTTTTCTTTTGAGAGATTTTAAGCTTACAAAATTAATAAGCAGTTGATGAAAATTACACTACATTATTATTATTGATATTATTGGATTAAAAAGTATGTTGCATAAACTAAAAACTATACTTTATATATAACAATACTTTATTATACTAACAGAATGGTCGTAGTACGTGTACGTAGTAGTAGTAATTGTAGTTGTTTCTTGCAACCAAAGTATTGTAACTTATTATACGCTTTTGCTTAAAAAATATATCTTAGATCCATTATACAAGATACTAAAAGACCACTAGCGACATCTGACAATGCATTTCAAAAATCACATGCAAAGAAGGCTTAAGCGACAAGTGTGCAACGGTAGAGTACGTAGCTCTTTTCATTAGACGCCGCGATCCAGCCAAGAGCTATTCAGTATGTTTACCCGACTCGTGACGTCACACTGCAGTTGACAGTGCATACAAGACTGAATGAAAAATGTATTGTTTCAACGCTCAGTTGCGGAGGGACAAATTACGTTTGTTCCCTCGACCCGTTTATGAGGTCTGTTTATGAATAGTTCACTGTAACAGGCTTTGCGGATTGCTTGAGTGATGTTTGTGCTCGTTATGATTACTGACGGTTGTAAATTAGCGTTCCTGTTTTATGGGTACGAATTAGTTAAAATGTTCTGCTTAGTTTTGTTTGTATTTGAGTTACTTAAACGGTATTTTTTGAAACATCTTTTTTAAAGAGCTAGTATGGTTTGTGCTATTGATTGAGCTACAGTATTAAAATTTAAATACCTCGGCGTATACACTATAATCAATTATCATTTAATTAATCAAGATGGATGCACAATCAATATAGGTTATTACAAAAAAATACTTAAACATTTCTGCTCAGCTAGTGCTAGTGACCATTAATTTGTTTTTATATAAATAGTCATTTAGTGTCATAAGTTATACTCAAATAAAGAACCTAACTAAAACACCACTTTATCGGACCACCTAAACACACACACATACATACACTTTCCTTTAAAAACTCCAAAGTAACAAGTTAAGTATGAAAAGTAGCTCTTGATCTCTAAAAAAGCGAACCGCGTCTCCCTTGAATATTTTCTAATCAACATTCAAGGGAGGCTGTTAGAGTACGCTGTCTCCATAAATTACGTATCAAGTATGTGGATGTGCTTTATGAAAAATGTTTTCCTAGTCAGCCTTTGAGGGGGCTTTAGGAAATAAGGCTATTTGCCACCGTTCGTAGGGAAGAGTTTAATGTAAGTAGCTGTTTTTCTTTCCTTCTAAATTAGGTCTTTTAGAAAAATAATGGTTAACTTTTTATCGATGTTTCGTAGCTCAAACGAAGCAGAGTAATAATTGATTGATAAACTTATCAATAATTCAACTATAATACTAAATAATGTTATCTTCATTATATTGTTCTTTTAGAAATAAGTTCACTGAATCTTAATTGAATATCATTATTCAGTCATAATATTCGTAGTATGAAAATATTATTCAGCTCAATTTCTATTACTTCCATTCACCCTCTCTCTCTTAGTCATCTCTTGCAACATTCATGAATAAGTCTACCTGTATATAATTATATGTATTCCTTTCACTCCTTACTACACCTATCCATAACTTACCCTTTCTCCTTACTCCCACGGCAACCCAGTTTTAATTAAGCAACTTAGGTATAAATCTGCATAAACCAACTTGACACCAGATACTCTAGTCTAGAACAAACGCATCAATAGCCTGCTCACTTGGCTGATGAACCGATTTGCAACTGAGCTGAATTGATGAAGATATTCAAGGGGTGGAAACGCCATTCATTCGGTCTCGTCTAAACGTACCTACTCGTGTATGGAGGGTAATGAAGAATGCTCCTGATTGAGCGTAATGGTGAAATGTTTGCAGTTGAGATTGGTTGGTTTCTCAGCTAGTTTTGTAGTTTAAATGATAATAGGCTTGTGTTAAGTTTACATGTTTTAAATTGTTTGTGTTTGATTATTATTGTCTGATTACTTTTTCGTTTAGTTTTGCTTATCATTTACTTAGTGTACATTTTGTTATAAATATAATAATTTGAAACTTGTTGTTTGTTAATGCGCTACAAAGTTTTAATACAATCTTTTGATAGCAATTCGTTTCCCATGTTGTTTTCCAGGTGTACAAACTGGTGCACTCGAGCGTACACAAATTTTCTAACGTTATTACCATTTAAAGTAGAACAAAGACTAAGTGTTGCTTGAGCAAAAAGCCAACAAGATAGTTAAACAAATAGTTTAATTCTACCCATTCCATAGATTTACTTCATACGGTAGAAAATACCAAAAACCTACTCGTAGTATATACATTTGCAAACTGTTGAGCACCTTTTAGAGGTTACAAAACACGTTCCTATGACGTATGCGTTGTTTAATTACCTTCGCTGAATGCTGTACATAATTACACGCGTAATCATTCACGTGGCTCACACGGGCCAGGACATACGTCAGAAGCTCTGTACAATAGGGCATGTAGCATGGAATTAGCGATTTGTATATTATTATATTTGTTATGTTTATGTATCTAGGGTTAAAATACATTCACGTCACGTCAAATTGATTTATATTGATTTATGTCCTTTAATCCCTGTCGGTGGACATAACGTCGAAAAAATAACGTGATTTTAGCATAAGTATTGAGCTACTGTTGTCATAATGAAACATTGGAAACAGGTTGCTAGTCCATCGTCTAATTGATTCTATTGAACCCTAGTCTCTTAGTCGCCTCCTACGACATGTCGGTTAGAACGGCAGCTATTTAATATTCTTTTTACGTCGTAGACTACCAGGGGACTTGAACCATATATATTTTTAAGATAGAATTAAATTATCAGTATCGTAAAAGGAATAAAAGTTATTGTAGTAAAAATTGCATTGAAGAATTAATATCAAACTATGAAAACCTATAAGTTTAGAATCGTATAATTATGCTGGCCTAGGATTATAATGTCTTTTTATTATGCATTGTCCAAGTTTGCATAATAAGCAATATATGCCAAGCAAGAGTCTACAGCAATTCCTAGAGCTGAGTACCAAAACGCCTAATACCTAATAAGGTAACTAAGCAATAGTAAAGTCGGTACAGTCGGGCGAATCCCGCAAAAGTTAATTGGATGCGCACCGGTGGAACCACAGTATGTTCCGGCTTCAAATATGAATCAGACTGAGCGGTTCTAGGTGGCTGCAGCCCCATTATAATAGGCTCGACCGATGACATTTCGTTACACGTGGAAACGTATAAAGATGCGTGTAATATGGGTGTTAATATGGCTGTGTAAGAGACTTATGATGAGTGGGTTGTGCTAGCTACAGATAACACTTAGGTGTCTATAGGATATTGTAGCTGCCAGGCTTTAAACAATTATTCATTAAAAACTTTCTGGAGTAACACTTTATAATTGTATACGTCTTTATTGGTCAAATATTTGATGGCTAGCCAAAAGATTTAATAATAATAATAAAGTCACTTATCACCGAAATTGGGACCTTTACTTTTAGCAGAATTATCGAGGTTGTAAAGTCATAAAATGCTATATTTTCGTTCCTAAACGCACTAGTCATAAGTGAGCTCGAATGTAAATCAGTGTGACATTATAGCGAAGTGGCGGCGAATGGATCGGAAAAATTCCCCGTCAGCTTCAGTGGCCTTCTATGGGAGGTGAGAGAGATTCCTTGCGCTTTTGTGTGTGAAATTGATATTAAATCACAACCACAGCGAATAAACGAAGGTTGCTAGGAGACATGCGGTTTGAAGCGGGTTTGTGAAAGGGAGTATATTTTCGTTTATAAATAAATTAATGTTTTTTGTAAAAAAATAGATGATGTACAAGTAGAATATTTTTATCGGACTTAAAAACACTTTCTCTGCATCTAGTAGGAATGAATATGAGGTAAGTGTCAGTAGAAAAAATAATACATTAAAACCTTTAAAAAAAATGTATAACAATTATGCCGCTAATATATGTATTTAAGCCAAATATTTTAGGTGTATTATGTAAAGTACTAGTCTAATGTAAAAAAATATAAGAAATCTGTGCGATAAAATATCTGATTGGTTAGGTCGCACGTATACCTATATGTAATGGTAAATTCGCTAAATATATGTAGGATTGCAGATTATAACCTAACGAGATAAGTTTTGGTAATTCTGTTTAGTTAACACAATACATAATACATGTTTAAATTTTAGGGTAATAACACTGTAGCGAAATTATTTTCGACATTTCGAGGTATCTTAATTAACAACATAAGAATGAAATTTCTTTGTCACCAATACACTTATATTTATCGCAACATACACTTCTCGACAGAATAGTCAGAAAGCTACATTTTTGTATATCCATACTACGCAATTGCAAATACTCATCTATAACCTTACGGAACTCATTTTTCACCAGAATTTATATGGAAACCTTAATAATACACTATTTCCTATTCTACAGCATTCAAAGCAACGGCCATAGCCATCAGTGGGTGCATAGAGTTGCCTAGATATAGGGACCGAGATTTATAGCGATTGAGATAAACTGAACGGGGGCAGGCCATTCGTCGACTGGGTAGCTTATTGGCATATCGGGTTTCCTTTCCCATATTATTAGTGAAACTTTCAGTCGATATTTTAAAGTTGTTGTTAAAGACGATTGTCTTAAAATGAGTGTTATAAGTTCGGAAATGTATTGTTGCTGTTCAGCTTTTAGTGAATATTTTGAATGCTACTTTGCGTCTATTATTTAATAATGCACTTATTCCCCGTTGAACGAAAATAAAATCGGTTGTTATTGCAAACGGATGTCTTTAAGGGAGAGATGAAGATGCAAAGTACAATGAAATTAATAACTTTAAGATAGAGGTTCTTGAAGTAAGAATGTGTTGCAGAAAACAGCAGGAAATAAAATTAGTCTTACTTGATATTACACTAAATTATATTACACTAAGCCCGTAACACATACTTTCACTCTATTATCGATCTATATTGCGTTTACATATGATTCACCTAGGATGTATCGATCGCATAAAAGTTTGTAAACTCCAACAAACATATCAGTTTGTAATTTTAGTAAATCGAATTAAATCTGCGGCCTGTTTGTTTGTACTAACGAGAGTTATCACCAACATTCAATTAGAGCGAATTCCGAAAACCTCATTGCATTATCCGCATAATGGAATAATATCCTTTGCTTCATTTAATAGGTGGATTACCCAAATCTGTGAATTCGTTACATTTTGAACAGGCCATGAATGAACCGCGGCTTTGATCGCCGGCGACTGGTCCTAAGCAAACAATAAGTCAAGGGTATGTTTACGTTCGTTGAGTTCTGTTTTGTGAACAAATAAAAATATTCAAAAACATAAATATTGCAGTGAGAAAGTTGAATTCATGAACATCAAACAGGGGTTAAATCTAATACTTATTTGAATATAAGCCATTATTTTATATCATACTTTTATGTCGGTTCTTTTAGTTATAATATAATAACAAGTACATTATTTTACGAGTAGTACGACGATTAAAATAATATGTAATTCTTATTGAAAGATCGTTGTCTGGTGGTTGCTTAAGACGAACAAAATATAAGATAAACAATTGAATCGATTATCAATTGCTCAATTGATTGGTTATCAATTAAACAAAAACAATTATGCTACAATATTACAAAACATTGATAAACAAAACCGCATGCAATGGAATATGTAAGAGCACATTATATCGGAATAATTCGCCTGTTTTCTCTCAGATAGGTGTATCGCCCGTTTATGGCGTGAAACTTTAGAAATTAATTTCAAAAGTCCCATCTAGGGAGTCGTTGTAATTAAGAATGAATATTAATAAAGCTTAACTTTGTTTATTTTGATCATGTCTAGAATATTAAGTTTGTGATTTGTTTTTTGGAAGATTTTAGAGAAAGTCCACTAATTATTCGTAGTAAAAAGGTCTTATAAGTTTCGTTTACAGAATAATAGCGTGCGTTGCGAATACTTAATTATTTGTATGGTAATTTAAATATTATTATTAGGTTTTATGTGTTAATTTTTTTTTATTTAACCCCCAAACTTTATGTAAATTAATTACCCTTATTGAATTTTACGAGATTCTACGAACATCATTTATTGAATATGAGTAATAACTTTTAACTACTTTTAACGAATTTCTTAGATTGTTTTAGATATCCTCAGTATTAATTAGTTCTGTAGTCTCTATATTCTCCGAGGTTCTGACCACCCTACAATTCTAATTGCCTACATTAGAATTCTAGGGTGGTCAGAAGGTGTTTATATGTATTTATTTTAATTATTAATAATAACGTGTATAGTTTTTTCTTTTACACAATAAATGTTTAATTGCTCGTTAATTAATTCCAATAAACGAGACACACAAACCATGAATGAAGTAGCAATTTACTTTAAACTTTCCCTTCGAGGCTTGTAAGATGAAGTACTAATCCTTAAATTGAAGAGGAGTTCTTCTGAGTTGTGAGTAAACAAGTTTTCGAGTAGACCCCTCTTCAGAAAATGCTGTGTGATCTTACAAATGACACTGATCAAGATTATTCGGTAATTTACAAATATATATATTCTTATTGAACTTTTGATAACTAATTATGTTTTGGATAACTTAACGAAAATTTATTCACGTCTTTTAATCCCTTTCTGGGTAGAGAGGTTCTCGGAGACAGCATAATATCTCCTTGGTCACTTAAGTTACATTTCTTATTCGATAACTTAAATACCAAATAGTTTTTCCATATTTGTAGCAGTTGAATTGAAATTTAAAAAGTTAGGTTGGTTTCCATTCAATAAAGAGCTACTAACAGATTTTGCATTTTGCATAAGAAAATACAATGTTAAATAATCTTAGATAATACAATATAAAAATATAACTTTCATATTCTTGACTCGATGATGTGAATTTAACAACTTTAGTTCCATAGGTATCAAATACTTTACGATGTTGTCAAAAGTTTTGTTAGAAAACTTACTCGTGAATGCATGAAGTATGCGATAGGTAGGGAAGGTTTAGGAACTTTCCCTCTTTGCGATTTGTCTTTTGCGCTGAGCTACTTCTATTGAACGCGTCATACGGTTCTAACTTCAAATATAAGATTTCGTTATATCATATTTCTTTATTTGTATCACGAACCATTCCAAAGATATCAATTATTGCATACACACCCCATCAATATTTTATCTGCGAAGATAGATATAAGGATTTGGTCTCTGTAAGGTTGAAACGGTATCCACCACCGTACCAGAATCATATAGAAAATAAATATACCTATGTATTTAAAGTATGGTTTACTTTATTAGTCTCGATCTTAACAAACCACTTTCGCTTCATTGACAGTCATACACTTCCTTATACACACTCGATTGTTATAGCTACTTTTAACTTTTTTCAATATGGCGTCGATATGTTTTATCGGGCCGGCCCTACGTAACCGATTGGGTTCTGTAATTTTCGCTTGACTCTACAGGAATCGAGCGTGATGTGTATATTTGTATGTATGCTTATTAGCTATAGCTAAAGGATAAAGATTTCAAAACAATCCAGACACCAAATAAAGAATCTGCACAGCACATTCACAGCGTATTTTTACCAAAACCGAGTTGGTAAAAGTGCACTGATATAAATAAAGTGCGCTAGAGGGCAGTTTCGCTCGCGGTGCTCGTGTGTCGTGCAGAGAGTCTCATATTCCGTTATTTACGAGTCCGTCGAGTACAACTTTTTAATGGTGCGATAACAGACCACCGGAGCCCCGTTAAATCTCGAGCCCATAAATACGTTATGTAAACCCACCCTTATAATTAGTCGCGCTGGAATGGCGACGGTTAAGTTTTATGAACCGGCCTCCATTGACGGAACAAAGCCGGAGTTTAATCTCAGCGACTGACTAATTTATGAAAACGCAATGACAGTCATTGAATAAATCTTACCGGTGTTTAGTTGAGGAAGAGGATTATCTAATTTATCGTGAATTTGAATAAGGTGATATTTGATAGAATTTTATTTTAAGTAAGTAAAATTTTAATCTAATTCCTGTACTTGATCAACACTCAACACTTAGTTTTTTTGTATTTATCAATTCCATGACACATTTACGAGTACCATAGTTTCAAAATCAACATATTCGTTACACAGTAAAATATTTAAAAATACAATTTCAACACAGCGACTAACTAAATAACTTCCGACTCGCTGAAGCTAATAAAATAACGTGAGAGAGTCGGTTAAAAATTGCGTGAATTAGCGCCGCAGCCTCCGACACTTGACGCTAGATGGCGCTCCGCAGTAATGTCTACCGATTATGGCCCTACATTATAATTTACGATGCTTTAGAACTAATATCCTAAATTAACTTATGGGAACACTGGATTACGATATTGAATCATTGTTCTATACAGTATAATTTGATGTATTAATAGGACGCTTGTGATAGGGATTAAATATGTTAATAGGAAAAAATATATGCATTTATTAGAGGATACAAAAACATACTATACCTACTGAAGATTTGCGATCATATTGTGGATGGGACATGCTATCACCTAGATTATGCTACGCATTTTTATATTGAATTAAATTGGAGAGATTCTTTTAAAGGCGGGTGTACGTAGTATGAAGAACAAAAGAGCATGTTTGAGACTCAGAATAGGTTAGGTTAGTGGGTGTGTGTGAAGCAAGAGAGATCTGTCAGAATCGTTGCAGGTGGCAATCGTAGTCTAAACCTATCCCGTTGGGGACGAAGAGGCGTGAACATATAATTTCATAATGGTGATTACGTGTAGTAAGTCAACTAATTAGCATACTTTTCACAGCCCTGACTAAAACGGTATATGTATATGATACTAGATAGATACAAATATTACGACGTTCCTACCTAATGACTAGGTTTACATAATAAATTACTTACTTTGGCCACTAAAGAACAGATAATCATGATTCATATGGAAATCATATTTATAATTAGTTGTAAAGGTTGAAAACTAAAGCGAAGAAAACCTTTTTGTTTACAAAATCGAACAGAAAAGTTACACGTAAGAAGTTATATAATTTACTTTCCCAACTCTATTTATGACAAGTGTTATAGTAAATATTTAGGAACCTTCTAATACACAATGAAAGTGAAAGACAAAATAAATAAGGAAACTTCACGAAAGTACATGTGGACACTTATCAAAGTCGTCTGTGTTTCTCCCAACTTTAGTTGCCGACTGTACTAAGCTCGCAAACTTTGTGGGAGTATTTTTGTTTGCACTTGAGACGATTGGATTATTCGTAGACCTTCCGTAGCGTTCGTAGCATTGAATATGTAATGTGGACATTGACTTTGGGTCGACCTTGTTTTTTATCCCTACAACTTTTATACAGCATCATTTCCATATTGTAGTTTTACCACGAATTAGCATATAAAAAGGGAACGCTCGTAACTTCACCGGTATTTTTGTGTCACCCTAAATAATTCTAACCTATACGCTAATCTGAACTGATAACAAACTCACGTGAACACCAAAATATCACTACACATCCACTTCTGATTAAAACTATAAAAAATCACACTTTAATCATAAAAGCAAGCAGATGCAGTTAAAATAAATTAGGTATGAAACTCAAAACTGTTTAAAAACTTATACTCGTACATATCTTTGTTTACATTCGTAAAGTGAAATTTAAGTGCGGAAAAGACATTCAAAAGTACTCAATCAGATAGGAGCAGTTATAAACATCATTAAAACATCATATTACAACTAAGTAACCAAAACAAATTCCACAAAGTATTAAAAACTAAATTAACTAAGCAATCCCGTCCGTTCTGCAAAAACGTAAACAAAAGTTTCTACAGGGTACAGATCGGGCGAGTAAGGTTAGGTTAGGAAATACCTGGGCACGGCTTATCACTCGAAAGCTAAGCGGAAGCGACCGATCACAAAGTGTGGAGCGACGAAGCGGACTTCGGAGTCATGCGGTCAGGCAGGACGACTCAAACCTACTGGGCGGTTGGAGATCTAGCCGCGACTGGGGAGCCGTCGAAGCCTCTCATTGGCGGAGCCGCACGCCCCCCTCCGCCTGTTGGTGGTAGCGAAGCACTGGAGGATGCCGAAAGGGAAAGTCTGTTTGGGTTCCTGGACGGACAAGGCCGGTAAAAGTTGCCCAGTCGAGGGAAGCTGGAATTTGGTGAGGGTTTTGTTTTAGTTTTAATAGAGGAAGTGTGTGAATGGACGATGTGGTTATGTAAAGCAACAGGCTAGTTTTGCAAAAAGAAAATAGAATTTAAATATTCCTTGCACATGGAAAAATATCAATGGCATCTCAATTGTGTGATTTGTATATTTGAACTTTGATTTTGATCAAAAATGTTACTACGAATCGTTAAACGATTTTTTTTATCTTAATCTAGGAAACTAGTAGCTTTTTTCTCACCGTTATACATAGATTACTTACACTAACCAATTGAAAAACCTTCACAAAGCCAAGACAAGAGTTGTATACAGTCATACAGTAATGCATACCTAGCAAAATAACAAATACGAGTAAGTAAAGTAACTTTACCTGAAATGCAGCAGTCACAAGCGATGCATGCATGGGGCTGATGTCATTTATTTCTGCAGCTCATTATGTACTCGAGACGAGTGACGTCACGCCCTTCAACCACAGATCAGATGTCGAGTGGCATAGACTCGTGACTCATTAGACTAGCTTTTAATTGGCTGAACTAACGTGTTCGAAATTAAGTTAGGTAAGCATATTATACATTTAACGATTTTAAGTACATTAAATAATTTATTTTGTCTAGATTCAAGTGCTGTTACGGAGAAAGGAAAGTTCAAGATGTGGTAAAACAGAAACTAAGAGTTAAAAGGTTGCATTACAATTACGATATGAACTAATAAATAGAAGAGGAAAAAGTATATTTTATAAATTATATTTTAATTTAATTTTGTGTTTCGTGTCTATATCCATATTTTCTGGGAAATTATTCCTCTATTTGAAAACCTCTGTTTCTTAAGATCTGATTTAGTCTAAGCACCGACTATTGATGCACCGGTAAATAATTTTAATTCAAGTCTATTTGGAGACAGCTCTCTAATAATATAAGCTCTCCACGACGGATGAGCTACGAGTGTAACTACGTCGCACTGAGGTCTGGTCGTAACCAAACGAACGGGTGGCGTCTTGTTAGGGACTCAACAGGTCCTTATTACCTGCTTTTCGTAACGCTTAAGAGTCGTAGATATATTTCGTATTACTGCTACGAATTTGTTTGTAAAATTTTTCGGTGGATGGGCTTTGTAGTAAATGTAATATGAATTTTTATACTTTATGTATTTTTTTATTGTTATATTGCATTAGAGTTAGTCAGAATAATTTTCTTGCAGCCTCTTACAAGACCGTACATCGTTAGATTAAGAAGGCCAATTTGTAGCTAATGCATAACATGATAACAAATTATTATCTAATATTGTATGTTTTGTGTAAGGCAGAACGTTCTGTTACACTTTGAATCTTACGAGCTTACTTATAAAATCAAAATGTAGAGATAGACTACTTTGAACTATACGATTGGTACTCGCAACGCCTTTGAATTATCAGCCATTTCACTGCATCAACTACATTATAATTATAATATGTCACCTAATCCACTACATTATTACAACCGTATCAATTTTATAAGCAAGTACTAAATTTAGCTTTTTCTTTTTTCATGATAACTTAAAGGTCACAGGACCTCGATAAGCCAGATTACCCTGTCATCGGTTCCTATCCTCCTTGATTTCTAGTTCGGAACATCATCAATTACTCAGTGCGTAAAAGTAATCAATCTTCCTCTGAACAAACATACTGACAAGCCTACGAATACATTGTGTAGGTGGACAAAACATTAGAGGAACGGGAGCTATGTGTGTCAAATGCGATCTAATAAATTAGTACTGTGACTTGTATTTAAGAGTGTATACGTATGTAATCGCTATCGTTCACCCTTAGGTAAGTATGAGGATTGTGTAAGCAACGGTGTTGCTAATAAGTCTTAAGTAATTAAAGGCGATGTTTTCCAAACTCCTTCTTAATACAAACCATTAAATAAAGATCTCTATGATTTGATAAGCAAATTAACAATATCGTCTTTTATTCTCCTTTGGTGTGGATATAATCTCAGAAACATAATGTCTATTTGGTTATTTTTTGGCATTTATACGGTGCATTGGTGAGTAGTTTCTAACTCATCACTCAATAGATTATGTTAGTCCTAGTCAGTTAGTTGCCTCCAACGATACATCAGGAAGAACAGCAGCTAGAAAACATATGGACTACATTCTTAACTAACTAACTGGCAAACATTACCGTAACGTTACGTTAACATAAAATAGTTTTGCAATATGTATACAAACATTTCTAACCGCATAAACACCACTTTAGTTCCCAAACGCTAGTCTATTAACAGCATTATTCACTGCACGATAAATAATAACAGGTTAACATTCAAAATACTCGCAACGCAATCACTAAAACGAAACGGCTGTCACAAAAATTACACAGTAATATGCAAACGATGTCAGTCCGTATTCTTAACACTTCTGGAACTGAGTAAAAATTGTGAGCGTTTCCTTACAGCGTTCTCTTTTTTCTTGCCGGAATCGCAAGACATAACTCTGAAGCGAGCCGTCCGAAGCTGTAAAACATTGCACGGACTGTTAAGTGGCATGCAAAATGTATTTATATTTTGAACTTCCTTACGTCGTTATGGCTGGCGTCCAAGTAAAACAATCCTCCAGCGATATGCGTTGTAACCATCATTTTATTACGTGACACTGCCTCGGAACTTATGCGGCGAGTATTGATATGTAACCACATACGCTCGTTAGATGTGGGATTTGTTACTTTTATGTGTTTAGGCTAGACATGTATTTCATTGCGTATTTTGAGTTCTATTTAACGTTATATTGGTTGAGTTACATCAATTTGCCTGTTGGGTTATTTAACAGTTGGGTTATTTTGTTAGATTATTTTTGCTTGTTAGGTTATTTAACAGTTTAGTTACATACAGCTTGTTGGTTCTTTTCGGTAAAAAACGAATCAATTAAATGTTAGTAATGTTGGTATTGAAAGTATTTTTGCGTGTTAGAGTAAATTACTCATAATTTTAAAGTCGTAGCTATGAAATCATACCGACCCAGAACTAAATCTATAACAATGCTTACACATATAAAACCCAGGTTACTATTTACATTAATATCTATAGATAGTTGGACTGAGACAGGTATTCAGGCCATGCACGTTTGATTATATTATCGGGAAGTATCATGAATTCCTTCGGGAATGTTGATATGTGATGCAAGTCAAAATTGTATTGAATCATTGTTTTAATGCCTTTAGGAATCTATGAATCTGATGAGCAATTTACTGCGTTTATTATAGGATGGTATAACTTGAGAGGTAATCCTTCGAATATTATGATTACTAGTTCTTTGGGTTTGCCTTTACAATGATTAAGCAATAAACTGAATAAACTTACGATAAGAAGCCACATCAATGTTATTTGAGTGACGGCGGACTTGGATCAGTTTCTGTATAAAATCAACATAGGTAGATATGTATTTGCTTAAAATATTTAGTACTGGGACTACAATTTAGTACAATACAATATAGCCAATTTTACTCTTCTAGCTATGACCTTATAAATTTAAATACAAACTTAATAAAACCCAAACTAACTCCAGGGAAGCGGGAAACATTCATTACGGGCCTAATACCGGGAAATCCGCAACATTTTTTCTAAAGGCATGTGGCGTGAAAGAAGATTCATATAAAATAAATTGCCTGTTGAAACTCCATGAGGGTCAATAAAGCATGACGTTGACGTGGGTCCTCGTAGACTGGGCCTCTTTGACTATCAAATATGCGGCGAAAGACCTCTTGAATACTGTCTGACATTAGGATCATTCGCTTCAAGGAAAATGCGGCGGTGAAGGTTTTTCTGTTTGGAGTTGGTGTAGTTGAACGAAAACTGTGCAACGGAGAGTAAAATAATTCAACGTACATAATGTATGTTTGAAAAGTAAGTAATCCATTTTTAGTGAAAGGAATTAACGCTAGATAAGTTATAACCCGTGACCATGGCTGCTGCAACGTAGCCGAAACGTCGGGTTAATAAAGATAACTTTATTATATAAAAACTTACGCGATAAGTCCCGTTACTTATTAATCATGAGTATAAATCGCGAATCTCTTAAAACTATAAGTTATAATCCAGCACATTAGTGAACCAAAATTAACATGCTCAAATAATAGTATACGAACCTAACTATCAATATACCTACCACAAAGTAGTAGTAGTAGTAGTAGTGTACATGGTTAAAGTATTAGATTGATGACTTTTTACCTCAGTCCATTACATAAAATTAATTCCATATTCTTTATTTATCCCCTACAATGCGGCAAATACAATATCTATTTATTAATTTTCGTTATAGGTATATCTCCCGTTCTAGTTCAGCTCGATTAGTCTCCAGTCCCAAAAATGTAGAGGGAGCCACCAGTATTCTTCCCCTAGTACTAAGTCCATCGGATATGCTGCGTTCATCAATCAAACTGACAGGCACGAATTAATTGCAAGCGTAAGTGATTATAATTTGACTGAGCAGTCGGAACTATATCAAAGACAAGATCACGTCCGACCATAGAGTTGTGAAATTTACATATGGATCGGGGGTGTCATACCTGTTGGGTAGGATAGTCATTTAATATGTATTATATAAATTAAGTAGCTCTGTGTTTAAATCTTAATATTTATGTTTTTGCAATTGAAGCATAGTCATTATGTTACAATCGATTGCAAACATATAATCTTTATTATAATTACGTAAAATTAATAACATAATAACTTGGACTATTACAATGAAACCATAAATTAGAAAATAATAATTATTAGTTGTCATTGGCCCACAGTCTTCACTGTAAGTAATATTATTTTATTCACACTACATAATAAAAACAAATATAATCCACATAGTATCACAGTTCAATAAATTATTCATATCAACCAAAGCTTTTTTTTATTACCAAATATATCCCTATATTACCAATATAAATTCGTGCCCTTTCTACTTCTATTCACCCCCTGTCTTCCCCAGTCGCCAAACGTCGTCTGATCTAGATTGATGGACTGGTCCTGCCGAATGTGACATCTCATCTGAATGTCAAGTCAATTTCGTCTACTCGTTATTTATCTGAACAAATGTGCAAGGAAAACAACAGAGGTCGTAAGGTGTCTTTTGATGTGTGGTAAGAATTTACACGCTGTCTTTTTGTCGGTATGTTGTTGGGGTGTATAAGGGATATGGATATTATTTATGTTCAAAGGATTGGTAATATCACCATATGTAATGATGAATAGATTATTTAGTTTCATCAAAATATAAGTAACAAAAAATATATATTATTTAATTAGCCATTCAATTCGTTTTGTTGTACATTGATCGTAACCTAAATTTATTTATCAAAATGGACTGTAAATTTCGATAACGATTAAAGGGAAACTATTTTTTTGGGGCAAAAAAGAAATCAGTCACGTTTGGCATATAATTCGGGGTGAAGATGGAATATTTTCCAAATTAAAAAAAGGGTTGTACCATGTTCGTGTTACCCTAGTTAGATTGATGGCGTAATATGTATCGTATAGTCTATTAAATGAGTTCCTATGTGATAATGTCTGGCATTAAAGATCGATGACATTAAACCCTTTTTTATGTAGAATACGTAATGATTAAGTAAGGTGATCTCAGCTTTCAGGTCTTTTATTTGTTTAGAATATGATTAGCCAAGGAATGTGATTGTCCGTCATATCAATCTTGCCAACTTAAATCTTTGTGTCTATTATCAGACAAATGTGATGAAAGGTTATTTTGGTAATTTGCAACATGTTTTTGTATTGTCTTATCTCAGACTTCGACTGACTAAATACAAAAAACTTTTAATTAAATACAAAATAAAATATTAAATTTTTAGAAGAAATTTGCTTTCTTTTCTTTAAAACGTAAAGTAAAATTTTCCACCAAAAACTTGCCCGTATCCTAGAATATCTAAAGAATAATTTACACATCTTTCTGAATCACAGAATGGGACGATAGTTAATTACGAGTCGGCATAGTATCGCCACTGGCGAGGTTTATTATCAGCGCAAATAGGCGAAAAGAAAGGAAGCGAATGGGCCAAATTAAAAAGCAATGCCTTGTTGGAGCGAGGCGAGCGGAAACAAAGGAGAGGGATTTCATCAGGGCCTTTTCAACTAGCCATAGAGCGGTAATGGAAGGTGGCTAGCCTGGTGATACTGATATGATATTGAATTGGAGAGTAGTTTGAAGTCCTGTGTATGGTATTTAGGAAAAACCGTTTGAGGTCCTTTGTAAGTTTAGTCTAGGTCGGTGACGAAGATTTATACGAACTAACTTGTTCATTGACTTTCAGAAAAGAAATTGATATTTTAGAATATGAACTAACTTGGCCATAAAATTCAATTTTTTAATTTTTATCTTCTTCAACGCGTATGCTGATGTTTATGTTATAAAATAAAATTCTCAATTTTTTCTCAACCAGCACTTGTGCCTTTAAATTGTAGGCAACATTTAGACGGGGTTGTTTGTTAGTATAGGAAATACTGAAAAACACGATACAGCTCTACCTAAAAAACTATGACACAACTACTTACGAGTTATTTAATTAACCTATACAATGTTGGAGAGCATAGCACCAACACAGCACAACCAAATCATCCTTGCTCTGTGGCAGCAGAGTTGCTAGAAAGAAAATCTTTGCCACTAAATCGCCTCTCTTTGACGCTCCATGAAAAAAGTCCAAAGGCTTTTTTAGGAAACCTACTTCATTACCCCGCAGTCTGATGATAAAAGGACTTCTCTGCTACTTGTTGCATGTGGCTTTAGCTCATATTTCGCCTTTATACGCTCCACTACTAGTTTTAACGTGTGCTTATTAAACATGAGCGCAGGGTTGGCAGTTTAAATTTGAATTCTTTGCAAGCACAAAACGAATTTTTCAGTTTTCGCGTTCAGTCATTAAATTTTGTTCTTTTTGCGCTTATTAATTATGCTCTTTTACAGTAAATGTAGTTAAGAGAGCACTTTTTGTACATAAGAAATTTATATTAATTTTACTTTACATATAAAAAAACGAACTAAGCATATTATCATATTCCATGCTGGTCTGGATGGTAAATATAATATGACTAGCCTTTTCCTAGTACATTTTAAATGATAACACAGGTAAAAAGAGGAATATAATCTATTAAACGATAGACTAAGAACTCATCCGCCATAAACTACATGAATATCATCGTAATACAATAGTTTTTCCATCAACCTTCACAATATAAGTCACAAGTCACTCCCATTGAATCCCTAGGGATTAAGCTTTAGATTGATGACAAACGGATCCGTGTATTGCTGTTACATAAACCTATTTACATGCATTTAACTTATATGTGGCTTGGTAATTTACAACCTTCCATATTAGGCACTAGCTATCTGGTGAAATATTAGGTGGAATATATTCATGATTATGTTACTTTACAATTATAGAGAAGGGCACATGAACCCCTGACTACTTTTAAATGCATAATTCAATAATCATTGTAAACTGATTGAGTACAACTCCGCAAAGTAAAAAGATGATAATATATATGTGTAAAGTTTATGCGCATATCACCAAACAAAATAGAATAACTTAGTAGTTGTCTGAGTCTATTTCTAATCAAGAGTTCATCGACTTGAAGGTTTCGCAGAAAATATTCCCGCAGTGGCGTGTGTGTCCGAAGTAAGTGGCTCAGCGTGATGTCTTGCGCAAAGATTTAATAAAAAGATAAAATAGTCGTATACCATAGACACTATCTTTAAAATTGTTTTTATTTTTGGGTTAATTTGATATATGCAACGCTGTTTCTTGATATGAGAACACGAGTGAAGGCTGTTTATTGTTCATAGAGTTTGTATACTTAAACTTAATGGTAAAGGTATTTACAGAATATAACCTATTCGAAGGGATTTGAAAATTTTTATCACTGTTAGTCTATACTAAATAATAAAAACAGATTAAAATTTGAATCTTTTAGCAACAGTATATGTATATTTTAAAACATGATTTCCAAATTTAAATTAAATATCCAAAAAACTGCTTACAGGGAACTGTCATTCTCATCATACATATATCTTCACTATAAGATCTATCTAATACAATACACCATTGCCAATAAGTAGTTATCTAAGACCACCATAGTTGCCATGGGTCCCTCTCACAACATAACCGTAAATGTAATCACGCCATTAACACACCAAGAACTGCCTGTAACGCCATATATACTTCCAGCATATGTCTTAATTACTCAGGGGTGAGTAGCCGAACAAAGACTTAGCAAGGATTTACTCCTAATGTCTTCGTGTTATGGTAGTTAGAAAATTACTCTTTCTTATTTAGTTTGTTACTTTATTAATACTACAGTTTGAGTCTCACTCTCTTCTTGTAATTTCTTAGAGTACTGATGTAATGTATCTTGTCTCTTTATTTTGTTTTACTTACAGAAACATAGACTTTGTTACATATTAGGTTTTAACGTCAATCAATATGTATATAAATATATATTTGTGGCATATTATCTATGGTTGATTAAGGGTCGAATTGTAAATATGTAATTATTTCTTGTGTCTGACCATCACTTACCAGATTCCGTTGTTTGTCATATCTTAAATCTGTCCTTGTTCCTTACAAACAGTACATTTCATCTAAGTATTCAATTCAATGGAAACTTCTATGCACATCTAACAGAAAAAAGAAAACTCTACTTACATCAAAACTAGTATTTCCAAACACCAGGACTGAGTTTCGGTATTTCCAGCCGCTTGCTTGCATACAAGCAATTGAATAGTCGCCCAGGTAAACTGTTATAGTTTGTAATAACGGTGCATGCCGAATTTCCCGTGATAACCGGAGGCTTTGCACTGCAATTAGAGGCCGTTAGGGGGCGCCACCGTGTCCCGACAGCCTTCGGTGAGACCGCAAATCATCCGGCACAATTTAAAACCGCAGCCACGTATATTGCGGTATGGGAGACGGACCTTTTTATGCTGGTCGGTTTATAGTGGACTAAGTGACTTCAGTCACATTCGTAGCAAATCGGTTATGTTGAAGCAATCAAAAAGGTACTGGTAGTGGTCAATTATGAGTATTAAAAATATACAAATAGAGACTTGGTATGAAAATGTCAGGGTATGGAATAGAGTCTTTTGCATAAACCCTTCACTGCAGATTTTGACAATCTTTAAGATAATTCAAATATATATGTAATTTTGAACAATAATTTGCTAGCAATCAGCTACTCTCATCATAAATCCAGTATAACTAACCAACTAAAATACCACTTACCAATCGGGCCTTCAGATAGGCAGTTAATATTATATAATTTAAAATTAAAATTATATAGTCATTTTGACTTCAAACGCCTTCAATCGCCATTATAGCACAAAAAACTACACACATAATTCATAGTCTATGTTCGATGTACCAAAAACCGCCCAGTGTGTAAAAGGAGGTATGAGTGTCAATGAAGCGAAAGTGGTCTGTCAGGATAGGGACAAATGGGGTCCTGTGATTTCTGCTCCCTCTACAGGGACTCAAGCGTGATGTGTTACATTTTGTATATTATACGCATATTCATAGTATACGAGTAATATCCACAATAGTCTTACTTGCCTACATATACCAACAAGAATAGTCATCCAGTTTCCGAATTCACGAGGAGTAGCCAAGATGGCCGTCCTCTAATGAGAGCTAGAGACTCCCACTTGGGCACGACCAATGAGGTTAATTCCCTCACTGCATGCCTGCTAATGCTATACTGCCTCACTGGATAATGTCATTTGATGGGAACCAAGCTAATTGCTAGAGTAAATAACTGAAGTTTGGTTTGTGTTGGAATCTGTAGTCTTTAATTAGCACATGATGTTATATAAATATGTGTGTGTTCAAAATTGTGTAAACATTTTATTTACACATGATTACATTACAGTCTGTTCGTGACCATGGCTACTGCAACGTAGCCGAAACGTCGGGTTATTAAAGGTAATTTTAATATATAAAAACTTACGCGATAAGTCCCGTTAATTATTAATCATGAGTATAAATCGCGAATCTCTTAAAAATATAATTTTATTTACATACTTAAATACACATCACGACTGATTCTCTGTAGAAGGGTAGGCAGGGATCACAGCTCCTCATTCGTCCCGATCCTGACAGACCACTTTCGCTTCATTGACACTCATACATCTTCTCATATACACTGGGCGGTTATCAGTATTCCTAACGTCACTCTTTTTCAATATAGCGTCTATCTGACCGTTATTGTTATTTTATTTATGTTTTTTGTAATGTGACACTTGGCTGCATGTGTTGTCGGAATGTTAATACAAATGAATAAAATGATACATGCATACATATACATACACAAACTTAAATCCTTTTCGGGGTAGACAGAACTTCGAAGTCATGAAAACATCAGCTTCGTTACTTTTTAGCATGGATTTAACTTTGTCAATTAAATTATATACGAACGAAAATGGACGAGATCAAGAAACAGGCTAAGAAGAAGAAGAGGAATCTAGCGCTAGAATTGGCGTAATTGTTGATGTATTGTTAATATAGATTTAGATGTGTTAAAAAAAAATTATATACTTATGATAAATGTATATAATAGGCAATGAACTAGCAACCAATCATAAATAAGCCGCGATACTAATGTTGCTTAGAAACCAAGGATAAATTTAGTTTATAAGGTACTGTTGACCCTTGGGAATAAAAGGTCGTGACTGTTTACATTTCAACTTAGTATGAAACCTCACATATTGCCCCTTCAGAAGCTTCATTCAAATTTAACATGTTTAGTGACGAGAGCGTCTTAACTACGAATGCGAAGTCAGCGAGCTTCGTAGTAAATGTGACCATTCGTAGTCGCCTCGTACTGCGGAGGCATTAACACTAAATGACTACGAATTCTGCTGACTGGAGTTCAGATGGGACGTGGACTTTTTGTTGACTGACTACGAGTTTCTTGGTTTACGAGTTTAGCTTGATTTACACTTGGTAAGTTATTTGGTATATATGTATATAAAATGATCAAAGTGGCTTTTTTCGGAGTGGTTAAGACCTTGCCCGACAGTTATATTAAATATATTAAAATTATTTCGGTGTTGTATAAAGATTGAATATCAACTGTCTTCTTTTTGATATTTTCCCATCATCAAAAGACTGTGAATGGATTTGTTTTTGATAAGTAAATAATTGGCTGTAAAACAGTTTTTTAAGATGTTAAAATGAAATTATGTAACTGGTGATAAGAAAAATATAAAACAATGCAGTTTAATTTACACTAAAATTACCGTTGATTTTATATGACCAATAAGTTTTATTATTTTAATGGTGCTGTCTACCTACCCTGCAAGGAATTAAAGCAATAATATTAACCTTATGTTATGGCAGCTTTAGTGAGGCTAAATTTAGAGCAATTTAGTTCGCTACAACCAAACTTTGCTTAGGACATGTTATGAAACTTCCAACTGTAAATTCAGGCTACTTTTGCATACAAAGACTAGTTTCTAGTATACACGGAATTGTGGAATAGTTACAAATAATTACAAGCGAGAAATGTTTACACCATACATATATGTAAGCATATATTTACATACAAAACAAAAGGTTCCAAGAACCTTACGTCGATGTAAGTGTGAGGTTAAAATGAAATATATTAGAAAAATTGAATGCAACGATGTTGATATACTAACTAGGCTATTAAACCTTTTTATTCACCTCGTACAAATTACCGCAGAACAATTTAAAAAAGATGAAATTTTACAGCGGTTTTTAATAAAAAATATGTAGCAGTATTAATGCGATAAAACCGATTGCAAAAATATATGCATGAAATAGAATCATATCCCCACAATCATCAGGTAGCATTCTACTTTATTACATCACAGATAACATGTGACAATAAAAGATATTCGATACCAAAACTTATTTCTGCATTATTCACAGAAGCAGATTTTTATGAAGTAGTAAACCAGACTTAGTAACATTACCAGTTCCTTACACGGAACATTGACGAGCCGTGGCAGAAACTTTACGAACCCTAGCCTCGTGACCCTAAAATAAATCCATTTCCAAAGACGGGCATAACTACGCCTTATCATAGAGCTCACGAAGTTTAACTTTACGACCTTGTTGTATTTAATAAATACGTCTGTCTATTCCTCTTGAGCCCGAAATTTTACGACACCACAATAAAACATGTCCCGCCGCACAATTTATATGCATACATAAAGTTTTATACCCCCGCGACTAGTACGGGGCCCTTCCTAATTGTAACTGATCATGAACTTGAATCGATACTTGTTACGACTCGCTCTTCCGATTGATGTCTCGAAAGCTCTAAATAGGTCAATCAGTGCCTTTTTATGAATAAATCATACAATATTGACATATATATAATTAAAAATTAAATAATCTTAACAGTCGCCTTCTTACATACACACAAAGCACGCCTGTTTTTACAGAGGGGTGGTTAGATATCACATTACTCATTTGTTTTGATCCTGATAACTATTTTGATCTTGATTGATATCATTATACGCACTCGGTGGTTTTAGATACTTCTAAAGTCACATTCCCTTCTTTTTCTCAGTATATAGTTGCTTTTGAAAAGAGAAGAGTTCAATTCATTCATGCCTTTTAATTCTATTTGGAGTAAAAAGAACCTTAAAGACTAATCTTATTGGTTATCTTTCGCAAATTTTAACTAAGCTTCCTTGGTTTTTTTTTTACCAAAAGGACTGTGGCTTAGAGATCCTCTCAGTGTTCAGTGTTACACAGCTGTGTCTATGTGCGTCCAGCGTTTAGCATTTAGATACTGTTGTTCCACTATTTCATGTCAATATCCAATTTCCATTCACATAAACTGGTGCAAAGTCTGACAGGGTACACGTGCGCCTGAATGAAACACTGGCCACCTGGGACCACTGATGCAATCTGAACTATATGGTGCCTAGGTAGATACAATATGACGTATAAGTGACTGTTTACTTACTTATACAGTCACGTCCTTGAATTCCTTTCGGGTGTTTGAATGTCACATGGAAAATTTGTTACAAGATGGTAGCCTATCGCCTAATAGATTCCGTATACTACTAGTACCTTAGTCATCTCCTGCAACATGCTGGGAAGAAAGACAGCGAGTTAGCATTATTTGTAGGTCCTAGACTAGCTCTGGATAACGTTTTATTATTTTTAATATTCGTAAAAATGTATCCAGCAACAATCAATTATTTAGTCGTAGTTCAAAGTTCGTTTACATTAGGTAGTTCTTCTATATTATCAGCTTATAATAATGAACGAAACTAGCTCCCAGTAGTAGTTGTCCCCATAATTTCTATTTCACCAATAAGTCTGTGTTTCCTAGACACCTTAAACACCTTTTCACTTCGACAAGCTAAGCTCAAAACAAAAAGCAAACCAATTCCAATGCAGTTTAACCCAGCAACAATTACACCTAAACAAAGAACGAATCAGTTATAATTCACTTTACCAACCATACAAAACTACACCAGTCATGATAACGAAATAATGAGCAGAACATTCAATCAGAGCCGTAATAACTTTCGCAGAATGAGGCAGTGAACGAACGCGCGGCGCCATAGCCCCCCAGCCAGACATTCTGGGAAAAGCGCAGCCCTATAGAATTAAAAAGTGCAATTTATGTTACACTAAATCACCATTAGAATAATTGTATTACAGTTAGTTTCTCAAATGGGACGTCTGTGAGAGTCGTAAACAGAGGCCAGTTAGTGTTCTTTTATCTTTGATTTAGTAAGAGACAGATTTCGGATAGGATTTGTTGTTTAATAGCAGAATAAATGTGTTAGGTACTTTTATTGTCTTATTTTATTTACAGTGCTATTTATTAAAAGTTAATTTTATCGCGCTCTATGCTCAAAATTTTATGAAAAACTTTCCATTTAGCAATGTATTGTTATTAAAAAATTGTGTGGTTTTATTTAAACACGGTAAAAGTGAAACAAGCAGTCGATAAAGTTTGAAACAATGTATAAATACGTAAAGGCTTTTTTTCTTCACTTTAAAAGATTTTTATTACCTCTTATGCTTAAATAATAATGTTGGCATCAATACCGCAGTATTCGAGTAGCTATAGCAGAGTAGCTATAGATCTATAAAATAGATTTAATTAGCCAAGAACTTTTGCAGTATATAAAAGTTAATTTCACCCATGCATATACATTCACTTCCTTTCATCCCTTTCAGGGTGGACAGAACCTCGGATATAATATAACTCCTAGGTCACTTTTTAACATGAAAATTGGGGTTGCGATTGGAACATAATAATAAACATTGATGTCAGGTTGCTAACTCATCACCCAATAGATTCTATTTACCCCTAATCCCTGAGTCCCCTTCTACGAGATGCTGGTAAGAATGGCAGTTAGTTAGCATTCTTTTTACGTGCCAAACTAGCATATGATTTACCTTTTCATCCATAATTTGATGATACAGACACGACATAATTATGTTGTTCCATTACAAGGTAGTGTAACTAATACTTTGGGTCGAACACATACAATTTAGGACAAATTAGATGCCTAGATCAACAAGTCTGTGCCTAATCAATCTGGGTTAGCCTTCGCTATAGCGTGACCAAAATTAGTGACTGTTGACGTAACCCACTTAGATAGGTTCTAAACAATCAGTTTGAACGAGCCTTGTGGTAATATAACAGAGAAAAAAGTGGTATATCTATGTAAGAGGTTATTGAGGGATGAAAAGATTGGGTCGCATGTAGATGTGAAGTTTGATTACGAGTATATCTGTACAAATAAGAATATCAAGCTAAGTACATTCTCTCAAATTAAGATTAAATTTCATAAGAACGATGCATTATAAGCATATGTAATCCGTAATCTATGAATGAGTTACTAAATTACATATTTGACATTTTGTGACTATATTTTACGTATATAAATATATAAACTATACACATAAGTCAATCACGCTCATATTTAACAACTTATAAATCTTAGCAAAGGAAATGATTAATGCTTAAGTAACTACACATATTTTTAGGTTAAAATCCAACTGGCTTTTCATAAAATTGTCTAGTTATCTATGTTACGTGTACTACATACTTAGCCCTGTCTTGTCGTAAAAGTCAACTAAAGGATTTATCGTACAGACTCGGTCTCGGTGTTTCCTAACGTGAAGTTACGATTAAGGCAAAACCTTTTTAGAAAAGGAGGCTTTCTTTACGCACAGATCACGTCCATGAAACCCTTAGTCGCTTTTATAAAAATTGGAGTCTAGGTTGCATGTTACTTGAATGAATAGAATATTTAAACTTAATACCAAATTACTAATTCAAGAAACTAGTACCTTCTTCTTCTCAGCATAGCCAAGTCAACAGCTGGACGTCTGCCTCTTACAACTTCTTCCACTGAGGTCTATTTGCAGAGTCACCTCCAGGTCCTGGTTAAGTCGGCCCTGCTATCTTGCTATCGTACAAGCATCTGGCAGCTGGTATAACCACATTTAACCCACCCGTTCTGAGCCTACAGATTAGGGTCCGATATGTCCACCTCCCATCGTTGTAGCGGCGCATACATATATTCTGCTCAACCATCATGTGCCTATCTATTATTTATTTAAACGTTTCATACCACGAAGTCAAGATAACACACGCTATAAATTTATCAATTAAATGACGTCTTAATTCCGACACTAATCCTTAAGGTGGCTAAGAAATGCTATATGGTTTTAGAACATAAATGTATATACGAAGAAGTACAACTATTCACCACTTTGTGAGTTCAAAGCAGCACACAAGTTGCCTACATTATTTATACTTTGCTTTCTTGTATACTTTCAATAAACAAAAGCTTGCCTTGCACGTTGCGAGTTCTAAGAAAAACTTATTTTCTATTACCCAGAAATGTTGCAAGTTCAAACGCATCGATCGCTGCAAGTGTGTGATTCTCCTAACAGCAAGATTTTTATAAGTTTCAAACTTCTCGTTTGAAACTAAATGAAAGAGATTCAAAATGGAGAATAACCATAATAATGCAATAATGTCAGATGAGCTACATAACTATGTGTGCGTTAATAATCTACGTCCATTATCTGTTTCGTGTTAGGTACAGGTAAACCTTTAAGAGAATAGGTATAAACTAATACTTGTTAGAAATAAAATATATGAACATATTGAGTGTTATAAACTAAGACTACATTTGATAAAAAAAACTTATTTTTCATGTTGGCCAGACGATCGTCTCTCTTTTAAAGTTTTTTCATCGTAAAGTTAAGTAAGCACACACTAGACTTATTTTTTGCTTAACCCTTTACATGTTAGCAGAATCGAAATCGATTTCCAGAAAACTAAGAGTAGGGTTGCTATGTCATGGGGAATTCCCAGTGACGTCACTGCAGGGAATACCAATCTGATACTGTACGATATCACAACTGCTTTCTTGGAGTAATAGTGTTTTGATATTCATATTTTTATTTGCAATGTTTACAAAGATAGTCGTGAATAGTATTAGTTACTGTTAAACACTCGCGATTTATACTCATTTAATTTACTATGTGAGACCGGGTCCTATCACGATTATTTCACCCGACGTTTTGACTCAGTTGCATAGGCCGTAATTGCGAGAAGTCTTCTTTTATTCATTTATTGTGATACGACTCGGTCTCGCATAGTGAATATAGTTTAAGATTTTATTTACATTACTTTTACATTAGTATTTTAGGTAATTCTAAAGCCTACTAGGGTTGAAAGAGAAAAACTATGTTTTTTAATACTTTGACTTGGTAAGACTTTGAATGTAAAGTATATTTATTTTATTGAGATACACTGACATTTAACTACTCAACAAAGGCATTATCCGAGATAGCTTGCGAAGTTTATTTGTATATTTATTTCTGGTTTCTATCTCAAAGTTTTTCCAACCGCACAATTTTAAACAAACAATTTTACAAACAATTTTAAGAAAGGAAAGTGAATTTATATCAGCAACACAGTTTTCTTTTCCCCTTCATTTAATTTTACTACTTTAGTTCGCTAGTTGCCTACTCCAGTTTTCAGGTTTATTACAAATGGATCGAAGTGTTTTGTTACAGTTTGTAAAATAATTAAAATAGGTTACACTGTGTTGAATATTTCGTTACAAATTGTTTCTCTTCATGAGTTTGTAATATAAGGTTTTCTATGAATTTGATGCTTACAGTCTTTCACCAATATTTCAGTAAAGGTTGCTTGACTGGGATGTGAAAACAAAGCTAACTAGCTACCATTTGTCATTGCGTGACTAAGGAACCAGTGGTAAATGGAACGTTTTGGAAGGAATCTGTTACCATTGCTCTAAAACACATCACAAGCTCATTATTATTTCTAAAAAGTTGACCAGGAAATGTTTTGGTGGCTCTAAGGTTCTTTTACCCCCAAAAGGGATTTAGGGACGTGCATTAAATGTATGTTTGTATGGAAGAGGGTATTATTTATCCAAACTTCTGTAATTCCCCGAAAGGATTGAAATACTAATTTACTTTAATTGAATATAAAATTATGGTGGTAGTCACTTTGGTTCATTTTACGTATAATTTATATATCAATATTGACTATACCTAAAAAAGTTTTAGTTATGCATCAAAAACTGAAAGATGAGTCGCGCATTGTAACGTTTTTGAATTTAACACTTCACGGATTTGTCATTTCATCTTAATACACATATCCATAATATTACAAATGACACCTCAATCCTAAAGCTACACACAGACCAGCACATCATATCTTGGCTAGATTTAAGTTTTCAAAACTGCTGCATTAGAGTGGCTTTACACAAAGCTAACTGGCCATTTGTGACTTGTGCTTGA
The DNA here is from genome assembly GCA_030578115.1 of Leucoptera coffeella. Taxonomy (NCBI): domain Eukaryota; kingdom Metazoa; phylum Arthropoda; class Insecta; order Lepidoptera; family Lyonetiidae; genus Leucoptera; species Leucoptera coffeella. Next base: position 443 of record JAMBLF010001394.1, on the reverse strand, counting down.
GTGGAGTCCGCAGTGCTCCCTTAGACTAAGCTAATTCCACTCGCTTCACTCACTGCTTGTGTGCAGAGAGCTTTACAATTTTGTGTTAGTGTTACGAAAAAGATTTTGTAAGCTGATGTAAAGTTTTTATTGGTGTAGTAGAAATAATTTAGTATTTACGTAATGTTATATGAATAAAATCTCGTGTCACAAAGCAATAAGTTATAATTATTGAAAATATATTATTGATGATTTTCTTTAGTTTATGGCTAACGCAACCCTCAATACATTGACAATTAATTTTTTTATTAATTATTTATTTACGACACGTAAAGGACAATGATATTAGTTCCATAATACGGTTTCTTAAAAACAATAAATTAATTTATAATTATATAATAATTCATTGGTATTCTACATAATCATGGCTGATAAAAAACAACATAATACACAAATGTAAACCA
>JAMBLF010001393.1:0-98294 GCA_030578115.1 Leucoptera coffeella | reverse complement strand
GTCCCGATCCTGACAGACCACTTCTTTATTAACACTCATACATCTTCTCATACACACTCGGCGGTTATAGGTACTCTTAAAACTATAACTTAAATAACAGTATGACATGATGAATAACTAACGGGACTTATCGCGTAAGTTTTCATATAATAAAGTTACCTTTATAAATCCGACGTTTCGGTCACGGGCAGACTGATTAATCATGAGTATAAATCGCGAATCTCTTAAGACTATAACAGTATGACAATCTTTAAAACATGCTATTTCCCAGGTTCATTCAAGCCCTAAATACCAAGTGACTCTTATCCCTTTAATTATTTAGTTTTAAGTGTAGCTGGCCACTCACTTAGTTAGCCAATGGTGAGCCAGTTAAGCTCCTGTTTTGAAGCCCCTTCTTTGGCAAACAGCGGTCAGTTGCAACATTGCAACTTTGTAAGCTAAAGCTGTAGCGTAAATTGAGTAAAGAATTAATTCATGTAGTAGCAAGCTAGAAGAAAGTGAATGAAATGGTAGGTTGGTTTTTGATGGTTTAGGAGACGATTAAGGGGATCGAGGTTAAAGGATATTTAAGCTAAAGATAACTGAGGAAATATTGAGTCTGATGTCCTCTCCACCACAAAAAGAAAAGTTATATTATCATTTCAAATTCAATCAATATCTAATATATATATAATAACTCTTACATAATTATAGTACATTAAATATTGTTTTAAGTATGTACGTATGTTAACCACGTATACTTAGACGTGGTTAATGGCGGGTAACTTGGGTACTGATTACCACTTAAAAAGTGGGTTTTGAGTACCCACAGTACATTGCAATTCTCAGATTAATAAACGTTTGTCTACCCCAAAAGAAATTCCGGTCAACGCTTGTGTATGTATTTATATATTCCTTAACAATATGCTCTGTCACATTGAGTACTGACTATCTGGTCAACACGTGGGTTCGAGGTGGCAATAGAATTACTACCTCCGCAATTGCACATATGGGTACCCGAACATCTGACTACCTCACAAGACCGTCTTAATAGCGTTTGTCTTAACGACGTATGTACAACAATGCTTTGTTTCCATTCCCTCACAGATAGAACTCAAAGCATTCCACTTTAAAGAGACGTAAGCGATCCGCTATGAGATCAATTTCAATGCTATTTTCTCGCAAAGGATCGGCAGAAATGATTCCTTTCTACTTACACGTTCATACGTTTAATCGCTGAAGGGGTGGGCAGAATTGTGATATGTATGTATAGTTGTAGGTCTTAAAACTAACATTAATATGATTATTCTTAGTCTCGTCATTTGATGATGAGAAGAGAGTAAAGTAAAAATATAGGTACTCATGTAAATATTGCAATACTGTAACAAAGAATAAGTCTCTTTTTAGTTCTTTATCATGTGCTAGAGTAGGACGTAAAAAAAACCTGTCGTAGGAGGCAACTAAAGGTTTAAGAGTAAATGGAATCTATGAGGCGATGGCCTGGCAACCTGTTGACAAAGTTGCATATAACATCACAACCTAATTCTTGGTAAAAAGTGCCCTAGGAGATATTATCGTGTCTCCATCCCCGACAGGGACTAAAGGAAAGATGTCACATATGTTTATTCTATATGATCAGGATTTCATGCCTGATTTAATATTTATATATATTATTTAACTATATGAGTGTGTATGAGTGTTATTGAAGCGAAAGTGGTCTGTCAGGATCGGGACAAATGGGGATTGCCTACCACTCTACAGGAAATCACGCTTGATGGGTATGTATTTTTTAATCTATGCAGCTTAGATTTTTTAGTAGAAAATCCTACATATACGTATGTTTATATACACGTATAATAAATATTTTGTTACGTTTAGTGATTCGACATTGGCTTTGCTCGGTTTATTTAAAAAGGGTAAGGATAAAATATTCTCGTCTCTGGAAAAACATGTTTTTCTTGGCTCAGTAAATCGTTCTTTTTCTTTTTAACGTTCTTGGCAGTCAGAGTGTGGCCCAAAATCACATTTAGAGGTCTCTAACTTATTCTATAGAGAGTTACGACTTTGATTTTGTACGGGGTAGTCAGAGTTTATCTGCAGCTCACGAAAATCGCGTCTACTTTCCACGATAAAGAGCTTATTAAATCAAGGTTTATTGTATTAGGTAACTAATTATAGTGTTTAATACAAAATGCGTAATAATTGTTTGACGAGCTACGAGTGACCCATACTTAACATGCCTACGAAATTTCGGAGATGGGCACTCAAGCCTCTGACTACTCCACAGTTAAAATGGGAGTGTGTACACAAGGCGTGAAGCTTATGTTTATTTAATAACTGTAGCTAAAATATAGTTTTTATGTATATACTAAGCGATGTAATTTTAGGTTTAAATGTTCATCTCAGGTATTGTTAAATAAATAGTGTAAGAACACATTTAAACTTCTCTTTAGATTGATACATCATATCTTGAATTCCATGAATTCGGCCGTATTTCTCACAATGTTTTCCTTCACCGCAGCATAGTTGTTTTATCTAAGAAAACATATTTCCGACCCCAACGTGTCAAGCGTCGTTATAATCCCGCATTTCTGCCTGACCCTCCTAGACTAACGAGCTTGAACGTACACTCGTATTACAGTCTACTAGGATGGCACGTGATGCATCAAATCCCGACTAATCCATTAAAGTAGCAACATTACCTTTTGATCAATTTACTCAGAAGTGGAAAATAAATTATTCAAGTTGTGCAAAGAGACTAACGACCTCTGTAGTTTCGCTAAAGCAATATTCCCCAGTACCGAGAAAGATTTACCTAAGCTCATCTTTAAATCACATAAATAAGAGTGAGGTCTGATCTTCGTTCGCTCACTCAGTCGGAATGAACGCACCAACTAATTAGCTCTTTCAAATATGATTTGTTGACTTGTATAAATAAAATTTCGTATTTATATTTTTAAAAGGGATTTCTGTGAGATTATATACAAATAAATATATATATGGCGTTTTAAAACGTAAGAGGATTTTTAGATTAATTAAGTAGTTGTATTAATTTGTATTACCATAATAAGTAATAATATAAGGAATAAGTTCGAAGAGTCAATCATTAAATTGAATTACAATATAACATAGTATATGTACTATCTACACACACAGAATACATCGCGCCCGTTTCCCTGTAGAACTGTAGGCAGAGATCCCAGATCACCATTCGTCACAATCCTGATAAACCAGTTTTGCTTCTTTGACACTCATTCACCTCCACATACACACTCTGTTGTAATATAACATCTCTATTATAACATTGATATTATGAAATATCATTTGTTCCTAGCTTATCATCCAACAAAACCCATTGACTCATAGTCCTTAAATCCTACAACAAGTTAAGAATAAAGACAACTACTTAGCATCAATTTTACGTCCTAGACTAACACGGAACGATTCGTAATCCAATATAACGCATGGACACCGCCAGTCATCCAAAGTTAACTTAACGCCTCATTAAATTCTCATTTCTGATGCCAATTAGTTCCCATGATTGATCTGTTCATTATAGTAAGTTAACTAGCACTGAAATGTACCCCTTGCTGGGACGTAAAAATAATGCTAACTAGCTGCCGTTCTTTCTTCGTATGTGGTAAAAGGGACTAAGAGATAAGGGGTGAATGGAATCTTTTGAAGCTATCTGCTAGCAAGTTGTAACCAATGTTCCGTATAAATGCCATGTTACACAAAATGTAAATGCAAAAAGTAATCAAGAAAATTTTATGTCTCTGACATTCTTTCCACCCCGCAAGGGATAAGAGAATGTAAAAGAGAATGTGCTATATGTACATATACTTACGTGTGTATGTACACAACATAGATATGTATTAAAATGTTAATTGACACAGTAGCAGACAGACCGATACACAACAAAGCAATACACCTTTTCCTTTTTACTGCGTTTAAGTGTAACGAAAGGAAAGTGGTTAAGCGACCACATATTTGGTTTGGGGATAATCCCCGGCCCTTGGAGTACGAGCCCACTAGTTATAAAAGGGTCTCACTGTAAATAAAACCCACATTTGTTCTATCAAACCCTTATTTACAGAGCATATGTGGGTTTCTTACGACTGTTGGTTTTGTAAATAGGTGAAACGGAGTTTTAAACGGCTTTGGAGCAAACAAAAAACAGAGACAACGATGTATGGCGACATGGTTTACCACCTGTCACATTGAGTACTGACTATCTGGTCAACGCGTGGGTTTGAGAAGGCTATAGAATTACTACCTCCGCGGTTGCGGAAATGGAAACTTGATCCTCTGACTATACTAGGGATAATGGTCGTGAACGTATTGGTCTTTATGTGAAAAAATATTTTGATATTACTTACAAACACTTCACGACTATTATCCCTTATTCATTGATTCGAGTGCCCTTCACCAGAATAGTAGAATTAGTGATTCTATAACCACTTCGAAACCAACTGGGTAGCCAGATAGTGACCAATATGACACGGGGTAAAAATACATATAATGGCACTTGTAGTATAAGATAAAAACATAAATCAAATATTCAAGCAGTCGATCTTTAAATTTTAAACTTTATTGTCTAAATATATTTATTAACATGTTTGTGACTTTCTCGTTTATCTTATTTTATTATAGTATATGTTACATTTAACTTTAATTAGCCTCTCATAAAATAAATGTTTTTAATAAAATAATCTTGCATGTCATCAAACCTTTCAATTTTTCATAACAAATAACGAAGCATGGTATAAATCAGTGATAAATGTGACACACTACGCAGATAATTATTTCGTAAGTTTGATTAAAATTGTAACAACAGAACATGTTGCCATAGTGTAGTTTGTTCTCCCATTTAAGTAATAACTGCACATAAATGGTATTGACAGTTTACCAAATTTAATTATGCCTGCCGGTACTTTGTAAATGTTTAGTTTAGTTTCACGAAAATTTATTGAAATATTTCATAGGTGAACTTAGTTCAAAAATTAATTACTTTTTTCTTTCTGATGAAGGATTATAAACCTTTCACACTTAATAACGGACAACAAACTTGAATTAAGATTAGAAATCAGCTCAGCCAATATTAAGATGATATATTTAACCAACATCCGGTAATTGATCCGCATATTCCTATCAAAGAAAAAAAGAAAACACTTTATTCACTGCATTAAATAATATTGACATAACATTAAACATCAAGAATGAAAAACTTTTATGCAGTGAAAAGGTACACATCTTTAATTACTCGTCCACCTACATGAAAAAATAAGCTTCATACATACATATCGTTTGAGTCAAGCAAGGTATATATTATTATGCATAATATTTTCGTTAAACATAATGATAATTTCTGTAATGGAAAATGAGAATGATTTTCGAATGCAATCCATTCGTTAATTCCATGAAAGTTATTGCTTTTCACAGTTCAAGCCTTTCACCGCCAATTTTTTATCGCCTGATTGATATGGTCAGAACTGGACATGATTTTTAATAACTGCATACTATTTATTTTTGCTCGTTTACAAGTATTTGCTAAAGAACTGATCAGCACTATGTGACGTGAATTGCCTTAGTCATATATTCTTTAAGTACTTTTTGTTTTCACAAAAAAAATGTTTTAACGTCTATCAATCGTCAGTGTACAGATGTCAGCATATAACCTAACAGGTAGTATTAGAAACAACTAACTGTAACTTTATACAACTGCTAATTATTGCAATAAACAAAGTTTTATTTATTTATTGAATAAAGATACACTCCCTCGACATACATGTATGCTAAACAATACTTAAAACTATCTCCATATCTGAAATATACGGCTCTATGGGCGAATACAACATTATATATATATTAAGGTTTTAATAAATTAGCTTAATACGGTTTCTTATGATATTTACCATAGCGAAATTACACACAGTTCCCTATAGATCTAACACCTTACACAGCTATTTAAAACCACAACTACTCCATACACCAAACTTAATAACGAAAGACCATCTTCGTTAGCTCTAAAACTATCTGAGATGAGGCTTCAAGTAGTTTTATACACTGGCCTGACCCGTTAAGCCGAGCAATATGGCACATCATTAACGACACGTGGTGCATTTATTTCAGTGCCTGTACTTCGTGTAGAGTTTTAAGAGATCTGTGGTTCTCTCAATTTAAGTTTCTACTTGCCAGAAAAGAGCACAGTAGTTGTGCAGTTGTATTTATGCTGGAGTTAATGGTTACTAATTAAACGTAACCTTGGGACTGGGTAGGTGGTGGGATGTTTTTAATGTTTTATGTGACATGCTCTTAGGGGGAAAAAGAGGTTTGAGTGTACTTCGGGATTTGACTGTTCGATTGAGTCACTTTATATTTGTAGTGAAGAGTGGTGTTACAATATCGAGCATAAATATACAATTGCAGTAATGTTAAAAGTATGGTTCGAGGATAATCACTGTCTAAGCTTTTTTTTACATATTTATAGCTCGTTATTTACCAGGCAAAAAGGAAATTACTTACACAAGAATTGGTCTTCCGATATTCTTCTACCGATCTTTGAAAACAGTGCAACCGAATCACAAATACTCAAACAACCACTAAACCAATAGATTACAAAACACTCTAAGCTCTAGCTTACAAAGACCTGTATATTGTAACATTGTACTTACAATAACAGTTCATACATACATATACATTCACGTAATTCCTTTCCGGTGTGGACAGAACCTTGGAGATACAATAACACCACCCGGGTCACTTTTTAAGCATGTATTTGGTTATGATTAATAACTAACGAGACTTATCGCATAAGTTTTTATATAATAAAATTACCTTGATTGACCCGACGTTACGGCTACGTTGCAGTAGCCATGGTCACGGGCAGACTAGACGCCATAAGTCCCGTTAGTTATTTATCATTAGTATAAATCGCAAATCTCTTAAAACTATAATGTATTTGGTTGTTGTATATAGAACTTTGGCGCCAGGTTGCTAGCCCATCTTTCAATAGCTTCTATTGACCCCTAGCGCCATAATCGCCTCCTACGACCTGTTAGGAAGAACGGCAGCTAGTTAGCATTCTTATTACGTCCCAGACTAGCTCTGGACCCAGATGCCCAGATAGTACATAATTCTTGGTCACCCTACACCCTTGGCCATGTGGGCTGCTTATTGATTTTACTGAGACCCGCATCTTAATAGAGCCTCCGATGGAACCTAATTTATTGGACCAAGATACAGTCTGAACTTGAGAGGGTTACAGTTCATAAATTACTGGCAGGTGCCGCGAGAATTGGGGTCGTAATGGTGCATCAACTTCACGTAACTTGAGATATAAATGTGATCTATGAAATCCTTTCAGTGATTTTAATTGACATCGGCAATGAGATGAATAGTGGTCTATTGTTATTATGAAAGAAAGACATCTCGCCCCTTAATCGCTTTTGGTGTGGGTAAAACATTGAAGATATATTATCTTCTAGTATACTTATTTACCGGGTCCTTAAGCGTATTGATAAAGAATGAGTAGGCTACAGATTGCTAGTCCTTAGCGTATATATAGACTATTTGTACGACATGCCGGGATATACGGCAGCTAGTTAATATTCTATTAAAGTCCCACTTTATTATTATTGCTTTATTTGTCGCCATTACTGCTTTATTTGTCGTCATTTCTTAAATCGTGAAATTTAGTCATATTCTCTACAGCTCCCAAATGGACTGAATCCCTAGTGGAAACCCAATCCGAAATCCACACAATGAAGCCCTTCTCAATCAATCTGACACAAACTGTCGGCGTCTGCGAATTAACCGAAGCAATTTAATGAATATCTAATTATAAGGAATTACATATATTCCAGCTGGTAAACAAACATTCACCTACATATGATTACTTACTATACAGATGATTATTAGTAGGATTATAATACAAAATAGTAACAAATGTCCATAGAATTACTACCTTCGCAATTGCGGAGAGATTACAAAATCAACCCCCTACATACATTCTCATACACACTCAAGTAATCTACTTTTAATCCGCAACAAAGTCGTTAATAGGCCTTTTTATTCGCTCCGGGGTCTATTAGGAGCATGTGGGGATGGTTAAGGCAAACAGTGGGACCCTACCGGTTCTCATTTGGAGACCCTGGGACTGCTCATTAGGCTACTTCGGTAGATAAATAAAAACACAGTTTGTTAACGGGTTTTTGACGACCTCCGTGGCGCAGTTGGTTAACCACCTCGGGTCGGTCCCGGGTTCGATTCCCGGTGAAGGCAGAGTTAAGAACTACGCTTTTCTTCTGCTTTGCAGTCTGGTTGTTGATTATATATGCTATATATCCATATATAAAAAGTATATATTTCTTAAATTTACGTTGACTAGTACCCTTAACACAAGTCTTAAATGTACGTACCAAGGGTAGTTCATACATACATACATATAATCATTAATCACTTTCAATGTCGACAGGATCTAGAAGTCATGAGAATATCTAAGGTCACTTTTTAGTATGAATATTGGGGTTGTGATGTTATATGGAATATTAGTGACAGGTTGATTTTTTTGATCCCTAATCCCTTAGTCGCTAATGATTCTAATTACTACTCAAACTAGTGTGTACCATTAACTTAAATTAAAATGTTTTGTGTTCAGTAAAATTGTGCGTAAAAAATAATTGTACTATGTATTTTGTGTGTTGCGTTTTACCAAAGTGTGTCCTATATTACAAATTGACACATAAATCCATAATATACCTAATAGGTGACTAAGTACAAAACAACAATAGTTGTTTGCAAAAAATATTGTTTGTATTATCTACGTTTACATCGGTATAATAATACGATAAAAATCTAAAAATAACGTTTCATCTTCACTGAAAAAGAATGATATAATTGCGTTAGACATACCTATAACTGCCAAGTGTATATGAGAAGATGTATGAGTGTCAATAAAACGAAAGTGGCCTATCAGGATCGGGACAAATGGGGATCCGTAATCTCTGCCTAACCCTCTACAGGGAAACAGGCATGAAAACTATATGTATGGGATAAGAATTGCCCTAATTCACGTTACTAAACAAAAGAACAACCCAAACACAACAGTTGACAAAACAGAACACGATACAAGGAAAGAAGTGCACTTTATGCCGACACAAGTTTCGCTTACATCCCCGGGGCCGATCGCATTCGACATCGACATGACACGACGACAGACTTTTATTGTTATTCAGATGAGACTCGTAAAGTTCAACTCGACTCTAGATGCCGCTGGAATTATTAAAACTTTGGTTTCTCGCCTCAAACGCTTACATATATCATACATACATATATCACGCCTGATTCCCTGTAGAAGCACCATAGATCACATAACCCCATTTATCCCGATACTGACTGACCACTTTCGCTTCATTGCCACTCATACATCTTCTCATACACACTCGGCGGTTATAGGTACTCCTAGCGTCACCATTTTTCAATATAGTATCTATCTGACTGTCACATGTCTTATTGGGCGCCCCCTACGTAACTGCCCTTCCACTTCACTAACATATACATACATGTATTACCGTCTATAGTCCCCAACGGGATAGGCAGAGACTAGATCGCCACCTGGAACGGGCGATAAAACTCTTGCGTCACTCATCTACTAACCTTTTCTTACATGCTCTTCTGTTTTTCATAGTACGTACACTTTGAGAGGAATGTCTCCGATTTGATAATTTAATAGTGGTTCTTACATATGTATTGGCAAAGGTTGACTGTCTACAATCAACTAAGTTTTGGTAAGTCTATGGTCACCTCGAGACACACCTGAATCAATATGGCAACATTAGCCATACCAAACTTTTATGATTTCAAGTACATTAATTTATTAATAATAATTCTTTATTAAGATGCCCATTGATACAATAATATGAAATTAACATTAATATGATATTTAAATTGAATTAAACAACACAAAAAGACATTCACATAAAGTACTTTTCATATAAACATTTTTTTAATCATTTTCAGCATATGAACATTTTCCATAGCCAAACGAGCATGTTTTACTACCTATTCTATTTATTTTCAAAAGGGAAGTCTAATATCCAAAGCATAGGAATTTAGTTAGTACAAAGGGTGCGTAGGAAACAAAAAGCCTTTGAACTGTTGAAATATACTGTTTGTGAAAAAGGCACGGACGAGCGTGTCAGGCGCGTAAAATAAAAAAATGTATAAAATTGCAATGACAAAAAGACATACGCATTCACGACCATTATCCCTTGCGGAGTAGTCAGAGGTTCAGGTGTCCATCTCCACAATTGCGAAGGTAGTAATTCTATGGACACCTCGAGCCCACGTGTTAACCAGATAGTCAGTACTCAATGTGACAGGTGGCAATTCATGTCGCCATTTACACTGATTATTACCTGTTCGGGGAACAGGTAGGTTTCCTCACGATGTTTTCCTTCACCATAGTATTCGACGCACGTAAATGCATTTTTTATTACAAAGGTAATTCTTTGTTTGTGAAATATACGCGATAAGTCCCGTTTTCTCGTAAAATGAATAAAAATGGCGAGACACTCAAAAGTATTTCCATATTTTTCCTTAGTATTATTAATACCAAGGCATCGCCTATTTACTCCACTCAACTCTTGAAACTGGGTTAGTCTCCCAAGAAAAATGTTGTGGTTAAAATGGTATCTGGAAGTATGTTCATTACAGCATACTCCGCATAGCTTTCTTTCCGAGCTCTGCTGCGCTGCTCCGGAATTTTCCAGTTAAGCAACCAATCTTTTACTAATACAAAGTCTTGCAGATATTTTATATCGTATGTACTTTTTCTTAGTAGTTTTTTATAATGGACACTACATGTCGTCGTCGCTTCACGACTTGTATACAATCCCTTTTTATTGTGGTGAGGTAGTCACAGACAGGACTTGCCCATCTCCGAAATTTCGAAGGCATGTTAGGTATGGGTCACTTGAAGCCTTGAAGTTGCTTTTAGGCAGTCAAAACCCTATTTACATTTAGCCTGTAAATGGTAAAATGTGGTGGTAAATCATGTTAGCGTACACAGATACTGATTCTAGACTTTTGCTAGAAATAATAATAATAATAAAAAGCGTTTATTTACAGCCACAAAATGTACACAATACAAAACGTTTACAATATAAAACTTACAAACTAGGGGGTATAACTTGAGCATGTTACTGTCGCTGCAAAAGGGTTCTAACTCAGCTGGGTATGTTGCACCTGGTGACGCTGGTCTTATGTCAGAACCGCGGAAAAGAACTGAAAGAAATAAACAGGTAACACTTTACCGCGATACTTAACAAACAAAACTATAAACCTCCTTCCCCTATGTTATGAATAAGTAAAGCAAATCGCATTTAATAGAGAGTGGTCCGAGCGATGTCCCCTGAAATAATATATCGGGATTGAACTTTAATGCCGTGATATACGGGGCTGAGCCGGAGCCCTAGCTCTGCGCAGCGGACGGCCATTGCGGACACCCGGGTCATCTTGCAGGGAGCGAGATAAGTGGATAAGACTATCTGATAATAATAGATTTGTTCTGGCTATTCAGAGGGGAAACGCTGCCAGCGTATTGGGCACTCTGCGCTCCAACAACAGTGACAAATTTTTAGATATATTTAATTTTATATTATTAACTTTTTAGCATAAATATTAGGCTTGTGATGTCATATGCATCATTGCTAACAGGTGACTAGACCATCATCCAAGATATTTAATTAACCCCTAGTCCCGTAGTTGCCTCCTACAACATGCCAAGAAGTGCAGCATCAAGTTAACGTTCTTTTTACGTCCCAGCTAGCACGGGACTATTTATACATACGTGGTTATAATATTTTTCTTCGTCTTTTAATTTATAATCTTGTTCCTTCATGATTATTGACCTTATCCACTCTATCCGAGCAGGGTCCGAGATTAGCCGAGACGCAGCCGCAGCCACTGGCCACCAGCATTATTTACGACTATATGGCAGCCCTCCTAATGTGGACACTTTAGAGGAACATTTTTAAAATGCCCCTAATTTCATACATGGACCTCGCGCGGGCAGGCTTTATTACTTGGCCGGGTTATGTTGCCCACATGTGCTTAATTTGTTAAGGTATGGAATATTTTAAATACTGGTCTGAAGTCAAATGTTGTGGTGAAGTTATCTAATGTTGTAGAGATAATTTAAAGTATACGTACTTAATAAGCTTACAATTGTATTAGAAGAATACCTAAGGTAATAGTGCTAACAGTATTTATATATAAATGTATGTACCATAATAATCCGGAGCATAACAACAATGATTACTAACTACCGTTTGCCACATCATTTCGATGAGGCGACTAAGGGATAAGAACTAAATGGAATCTATTAGACTATGTGATAGCAAATCCGTTCAATGTTTCATATGACATCAAATCGCAAAATTAGTGCTAAAAGTGACCTATCTTGTCACCGAGACCATATCCGACGATTATGTGTATAAGAATGTTGTTTGGTTGACAAAACAATGATTACTGAATATTCAGTGTTAAACTTTATTTGGGCTCTCAAACAAATTGTTTATTATTACGAGTATTCGAGGAAACGTCTCATAAACACTCTAGTTCCAAAAACATGTGTCTGTTTCATTGCGTCGTAGCTGTTCTATGAAAACCAATTAAGACACCCTTTACAGACATAACGTTTCCTTAAGCACAACATTCGTAAGTATAATCATTGTTTCCTCTAACTTTGATCCAATTCCCTCTCATTCAGAAGCTTCCTCACGAAATCCATTTTGTAAATTTACGCCGTATGGGCTTCTCCGATACACCCATTACGTAGGGGGCGAATAACTCAATCCGTTTCTTATTGCGATAATAAAAGCGTGTTTACCCTCTCTCTGCCATAATGGCGGTCCCGATACATAGTCGTAAATGTTTGCAAGTCCGAACAAGTTAAGGGGATCAAATTTAGCACATGCCTCCGTGGATACATGGCTGTTTGGAAAGCATAAACGTGGTTTATGAGTGTGGAAGACCCTTGGCCTAGTCCCTGCGTGTGAACGCAAATACTCAACGCTTTTGGGTATAATCAAGTTAGAGTAACACGAATTTAGGCAAAGGTATTATGTAAATAGAATGTTAATGTGATGGACTTAATATTTATAATATAGCATTCATTGTGTGACGCATTTTTTGTTAATAGTTGTTACACAAATATACTCACGTCCATTATTATTATTGTTATTAGTTCACGAATCCCTTTCGGTGTAAACAGAACCTCGGAAGTATAATATCTCCTAGGTCACTTAGCAGCATGAATATTGGGGTTGCGATGTCAGAATGCGTTGAAATCATTGTTGATGATTATAACTCTAAAAGCAGGTTGTGTCAAGTATCACTAGTCAATTAATAAACAAATAATAAGAAATAAATTGATAACTAAACATAATATTTATCATAACACTTTACCTTTATAAATAAACATACATATTATCACGACTTTTATCCTAGTTGACAGCAACAGAACCTCGATAACAATCTCATTCGTCTTGTTAATTAAAACACGTCATTATGATCGAATATGGACGGATTTCAACCCAATACATTCCAATTAGCTCTATAACAAGTCTAGAAAAAGTTTTTCTAGATAATATTTGCTGCAACAATCATTAACACTCGACTGTATTGTAGAACTAATGCGCCAATTACTGAATAACTAGAAACCTATCTGAGCGTGATTCCTTTAAATAACAAGAGGCAAGTAACCAATCAGATCGATGCTACGTTTTAATTATTGTATGCTCTTTGTTTATCCATTAATGTATTTCGGATGATTGTGTCGAGATGGGTGAATGACGTTTGTCTAAGAAATAAAACTGTGGGGCTCCTAACGTCAACAAATTGTGGATTAGTCGAAAATAATGGTACGTTTTTGTTTTGCTGGCAGAATTGTATTAGTATTTGTTTTAAGTCTTATTTAGATTTCGATGAATGATTTCGAATCGGGTGCTGCCAGTGATGTAGCATAGCTGCATCGTATATTGAGGCAGCACATTTTCACTACATCAAGGTTTTCATTTTATATGATTATGTGTAATGTACAACCTTTTTGATATGTAGTGAATAAAATATTTTTTATTCAGTGTATTACAGTGGTATTAATATAGAGTAAATTTATTATTAGTTCCTTCAAATAGTTGTGTATTCCAATATTGAGGTTCAGTTTAAGTCTTAGCTTACTAGCATTAAGTAATATAACTTACAGCTTAAATTTATTGGTCTAAGTAGAAAGGTATTGTTTGGTAACATTGTAAGTAACTGGCCAATTATCGTACACTGACATAACCTTAATAGAGGTCATTAGGTCAAGGCAGTTATTAATTTTACTAACCTCCTGTTATATATTATTAGCTTTCTTTCAATACTGTTACATAATCAATACGTAATTTCAATTATTTATTACATAAAACTAATTAAATTTAAATAAAAGAATCTAAATTAAGACATCGAGATGCAGGACTGTTTTTTGTTTACTACACACTATACAGGATGGCGCATTCAAAACGGTCAGTATGGGGATGTCTGAAACTATAAGAGATACGAAGATTTGTTCTTAGGAACCATGTCACCGATTTTCATAAAAATAAAAACTGCATTCATACTTTCTTTAAAAAAATAACTGTATCCTGTACGGGAATCGAACCCGGTTTCTTTAAAAAAATAAACTGGCCCTTTTCACTTTTTCTTTTTAAATATCGATTGTGTAGGTCTTAAGCTGTAAATGTCTCTATGAAACATGATGTCTAAAATGAATAAAATGCATTGTTTTGGCATACTTTAATTTATCATAATATGTGTTCTAAATGACCACCATTGTTTTCAATACAATATTCAACACGTTTAGGTAACGACCTTACTATTGAATTTTGTATTTTCATGTGGTGAATTTGTTTTAAATTTACCTCCATTGCTACTTTTTAGGTCTTCAACGGTGTCATAGCTTGTTTTGTAAAATTTATTCTTAACGTAACCCCACAAGAAATTTTCAAATATGGTTTAACACGTCACTTTAAGTGGACTTTTCAATAGATTGTTAGTGTTTGATTTCTGTAGATAACATAATTTTCTAAAAGGATTAATGCAATGCTAATGCCACATGATATGGTGTATGTAACAAGTAGAGAGGTACAAAACTACAAACATCCATAGAAACAATTTTACATCTAACTTGTTGAGTATTGTAACGGTGAATGTAAATATGATAAACTAAAGTATGCCAAAACAATGCATTTTATTCATTTTGGACATCATGTTTCATAGAGTTATTTACAGGTTAAGACCTACAAAATCGATATTTAAAAAGAAAAAGCGAAAAGGGCAAGTTTATTTTTTTAAAGCAACCGGGTTCGATTCCCGTACATGATACAGTTATTTTTTCAAAGAAAGTATGAATGCAGTTTTTATTTTTATCAAAATCGGTGACATGGTTCCTAAGAACAAATCTTCGTATCTCTTATAGTTTCAGA
Source organism: Leucoptera coffeella (assembly GCA_030578115.1). Classification (NCBI taxonomy): domain Eukaryota; kingdom Metazoa; phylum Arthropoda; class Insecta; order Lepidoptera; family Lyonetiidae; genus Leucoptera; species Leucoptera coffeella. The sequence goes on along the minus strand of JAMBLF010001393.1, from coordinate 82,788 downwards.
CTTTCCCATATTGACCGTTTTGAATGCGCCATCCTGTATAATAAGAAGGATAAGTCCCGTTAATTATTAATCATCCTGTATATACCATAAATCTATCAATTACTAGTCACTAGACACCTCTATCAACCTGGGGTCAATATCGACTAATGCTTTTTGTAAAATATCAGTTTAATATCAGATCAGTAATATTGTGACGAATTAGTGGCTCCTGATAACTTGTTATGGAATGCACTTGAAAACGGATCATACGGTGATGCCTGACGTACCCTGAGGGAAACCTGGTAGTGGCTGGCTGAGGGTCACGAATGATCGTGTTTTGTGCCTATGTCCTGACGCCTATGTCCAGCAGTGGACTGTTATAGGCTGATTAATTATGTACAGGTAGCGCACAAGCTATAAATAAGTGCTACGCATTTGAGAACAGTCTACCCCTTTTCTGCAGCAGTCTGGGCCCAACAATGATGACATCCTTTGAGCACACTGTAACTGTATATTTTGTTCTTAAATCTAAACAATGTCATGTTCCAAATACCTGGTGGCACCATCTAGTTATATCATTGCGCAACTGTTACAGTACTTAGTATTTAAAATATTACAGTCTTGCAGCTGTCTACACAACCCTGGTCCTTCAATAGCCAACTCTCCCATTTGCAACGGGTACCTTCTATTCCTGGCTATCGTTGAAACGTACATCAATAGGCAATGCGCAATAACAGAGCCGTGCAGAAGACTATATAGTGACTATGTGGAGGATGGTGAGGAGTTTGACTTCATTGTAGTCGGGGCTGGTACTGCAGGGTCGGTGGTGGCTGGACGACTGGCTGAAAATCCTAAGTTCAAGGTAAATATTTATTTTAAACGAGTTACACGTGATATCTGGTTACCTACGGATACATACGTTATGTATCTGTATGTGATTATCTTGGTATATAATAGATACGTAATGTAAAAACTGATATAGAGTATTATATGATCTACTGCTATATTTATTTCTAAATAATTTTATTAGATGGAATAGTTCGATATTAACATTCTTCTCACGGTTAGTCTTCTTGTAATTCTTTCACCATGTTTGAATTGGCTATTAGTATTATGATAAAACATCTATAACTATCTAGATATAAATTATTTAATATTAAAATGTTTATTTGAATTACATATATAATTTACAAGTAGATCCTAGGCCACATGTTATTCAATATAAGAATCATTAAATATTATGTCGCAATGTATATTATATGATATCTGTTGCATTTGGGGATAAAACCCATATTAAGATAAATCAAGCGGTAGGTGTCACGATTTGTCCACAACCCATTATTTTTATTACTTACGTGATCCGGTCAATATCATATACATACAGTAGTAATTTGGAATAGATATTACAACGCTTTGAAACATTTCGAGGGACGCTCAGCACATGACTAATTCCACCTCTTACGTAACAGCACAAATGGATACTCTAGTTAGGGCTGGCGATGCCTTTGATATAAACCATTTCTTAGAAATCTGAAAAATTTCAATACTTTTTTGTATTTGGATTTCTCGAAAACACGCATTCATTAAAAGTACAATTAATCTATGCAGTGATTAAACTGCACTTTTAAGAAAAGAAAATGCACTTTTCTTTCTACTTAATTAACTGGCTATTCATGCAGTGTTATGCCTGAGACGTTTCAACATAAACTATAATACTTCATATAATTAATAGACTTTCGAATGATATAACTAATTTACAATTTATATGAATTCATCAACAAAATTACCCTGTAGGTACTTCACAATTACAACCCTATTCAATACGTAATACATATTAACCTTATAAGTTCTTTTAACTTTCAAATACATATTCAAAAACTAATATACATATTTTAACATACAGGTTATATGTGTGCGAAAAAGTGACCTAAGAGATATTTCCTTCTTTATAAATAAAGGGATTAAAGGACGCAAATATACCTTGCAGGTTCTTCTCATCGAGGCAGGCGGCGTAGACCCCGTGACCTCCAGAGTCCCCTCTTTCTACAGGTCGTTCTGGAACAACCCTGCGGCGGATTGGGGCTACCGGACAGAGCGATCTGATTACTGCCTCTCGGACGACGGCAGATGTCGCTGGCCGAGAGGCAGAGTATTGGGTAAGCCTGTGCTTCTTAATACATGGGAAGAAACGGTAATTATATTAGATTGGTTTTTGTGTATATGTTTATGATGCTCAATTTACATTCTGCTCAAGCGTGAAGAACAGAAGAGCGTGTATGAGAAGTTTAAATGGCGTTAGTTAAGCTAGAGATTTGTCAGGATCGATCCAAGTGGTGATCGATAGTCTCTGCCTTAATCAGGACGTAGAGGCGATAATATATGTATGATTATGGTGCAATACAAAGTATAAAGAAACTATTTATGCAATGATGTTCTTGGGTATTTAAAACTGATAAATAAATCTGTATATATTGAGAATTACTCAAGTCTCTCCATTTCATTCAGGTTTGGTAGAACCTGATAAAAATGTCTGCCTCTTCTCGATGGGATACGGATTGCGATTACTGTTGATTGGTTATAGGTTGCTAGCCAAACGCTCGATTTCATCCTAATTTTTTTTCGCCTACCTAGTGTATTGGTATTGTATAACATCCAATACTTATTAGATTGTTTTAAAATTTAGAAGTACCTATAACCGCCGAGTGTGAATGAGTTTCAATGAAGTGAAAGGGGTCTGTCAGGATCGAAACAAATGGGGATCTGTGATCTCTGCATACCCCTTTACAGGGAATCAGGCGTGATGTGTATGTATGTAATAAATATTTTTGACGTTGTAACAACAGGTGGCTCTAGTGTGCTGAACGGCATGATGTTCCACCGAGGCCATGCAGCAGACTTCGACTCCTGGGAGGAAGCTGGGGCTCGAGGGTGGTCGTGGAGAGAGAATATGCCCTTCTATAAGGTCTATGAAGACAATAGGCAAATAGGCTCCTTGGTGAGCGGTGACTATCATGCGAGGGGCGGTCCTATGCCTATTCAACAGGTTAATATTAAACTATCATACATATTAACATACATATACATCACGCTTTATGCCCTGTAGAGGGGTAGGCAGAGATCACGGATCCCCAACCGTTCCGATCCCGACAAAACACTTTCGCTTCGTTGACACTCAAAAAAGACGAAATTCACGACCATTAACTCTTGAGGGGTAGTCAGAGGTTAGGTTTCCATCTCCGCTATTAGTGCTTATATTGATAATTAATTTGACAAAGTTATTTAATTACGCTAAAATTATTCGTGATACTAGTGAAGCGTCACTTTTCAAATATCCTTTAAAAAGAAAATAGTATCCGTATTTCATTGCATTACATACGCAGTATCGTCTGTTAATAATACGAGTAAAACCAGTGAATATATTTCTTCCTTCTAAACCATTCTACAAAACCAAATATATCTCTCCAGTTCAGACACCAGCCAGAATTCGTCGAAGACATACTGGAAGCAGCGTCATTGGCTGGCCTCCCCACCATATTAGATGACCTGGATCCACTGACTCCAGCTGGCATCGTCGTCTCACAAACGTTCTCTGCGTAAGTGTTAATAAGAAACAAAAAGACAAACGCGTTCACAACCATTAACGACGGATAATCAGAGGTTGAGGTGTCCATCTCCGCAATTGCGAAGGTACATCGAACCCATGTGTTGACGAGATAGTTAGTACTCAATGTGACAGGTGCTAAGCCATGTCGCCATTTATAAGTACTAACTATTACCTGTAGGGGGAACAGGTAGGTTTCCTCAGGATGTTTTCCCTCACCGAAGTGTTTGACGCATTTCGTAAATGTATTTTTATTACGAAAATGCAAGAAATTCATTAAACTTCATTTTCTAATTTATTTGGATTAATAAAAATGCGTATTATTATTAATGTTCCTTTTATGGTTCACAGAACAGTGGAGACAAAAATACTTCTTACTCTACTTTCTTTAGAATTTATTTTTACTCTTTTGAGCAACAATCTTAAAAAGATTGATCTATAATCTAATACCTATCTTTAATATATACTTTATGATTAAACTAATATTTACCTTAGTGTTTGTGCATAACATGATTTCATAATTAACGATGTTATATACTTAGACCATTAATTATCAATTCGTGGAGACAACTCTTTTGACTATTCAAAGTTGCCATGTTCACCTTTAATATTAGCAAGGTTGTCATGACATAGCACATGAAATATTAGAGACAGGTTACTAACCCATTCTTGTATAGATAGAATTCGACGTAGCTCAGGTGTTCGGAGTTTGACTCTGTATCGGTGGGTTAAGGGTTCAAATCCCGCTTGAGCATGTACAATGGAAGTGAAGCTTAATGAATTTGTGCAATTGCGGAGATGGACACCTGAACCTATGACTACCCCACAAGAGTTAATGGTCGTGAACGCGTTTGTCTTTTTTGTTTCTATTTTTTCCTATAGATTCCATTCACCTTTCTCTCTTAGTCATAGCTAGAGAAAAAGACTTGTTAGACTTCTATTTACGACCCAGCTGCCGTGTGCCTATTAAAATTTAAAAGGTCCCATAAACGTTTACTGCCTCTCGACTTGTTTCTATTAGAGATGGACAGAGGTTTACGACTGCCCGGGCGTATCTTCGCAATAAGGAAGAAAGACCAAACCTGACTATTCTGCTCAATGCCCACTGCACCAAGATTCTGCTGACTGAAAACGCGGCTTATGGCGTCCAGTATTTGGAGGGAGGGGCTGTCAAAATTGCTTACGCTAGGAAAGAGGTAATTGTACAAGAACTACTTTTGTAACGTTAGAAGTACCTATAACAATCGAGTGTGTATTAGGAGGTTTGAGTGTCAAAGAAGCGAAAGTGGTTTGTCAGGATCGGGCAGGTGGGGTTCGGTGATCTCTAACTACTCCTCTACAGGAAATCAGGCTGAATGTATGTATATATATGTATATATGTACATATATGACAAAGTACAGTAAAGTTGTAAGAGATGTAGTATATTAGATTGTATTTTGAATATAATGTGATGATTTTTTGTCGTATATGTCGTATAAGGACCTCTCTAGTCCCTTATTGTATAAAGTTGTAACGTAAAACAACCACCTAGTATCTACGCATCAGACTAACAAGGGAATTGAGTGACTAAGTGTGAACTGTACCAATATATGTCAATTGTCGAACGATGTAACAATAAAATTACTACACAATTAATTGTTCAATATCGTCTCCTGTAAAATATCATACCACCTTAACTTATAAGTACTATTAAAAATACTGTACATACTTAAAAAGTACATACAACAATAGTACATAATGTCCATACTTAAAAATTATGTACAGTCAACGCTAACAGTGCAGTTCCAGTAACTTTTTATAAGGTTTACGTTTATAAGAAAAAGGAGAATATTATTCATTTCAAAGCACGCGAACGTATAGTGGCCATGACAATGCATAGTGGCGCCAGTTTTAAAATAAAAATTGTCTCGTGTTTTTATAAACTTAAACCTTATAAAAAGTTACTGAGACTGCACTTTTAGCGCTGACTGTACATACTTAAAAGTACGTTCATAAAAATAGAACAAAACTTTGAACTCAGCTTTCTGTACCCCTTTCAGGTCATATTGAGCGCTGGTGCTTTGAACACTCCTCAAATCCTGATGCTCTCAGGGATAGGTCCAAAGAATGTCCTAGAAGCACTAGATATAGACGTCATTGAAGACCTACCTGTAGGACAGAACCTTCGTAATCATTACGGCGTGAGATTACCATTTGTGTTGGAGAATGACCTTAATACTCAAGTATTAGATTGGCAGGCTCTACGGCGATATTTGAAATATCTAGATGGACCTATGTCTTCGACGGGACTAGCTCAGGTACCTTATTAACATACACATTTACGTTCTTTAATCCCTGTCGGGGTGGACAGACCCTCGGCGAAATAATATCTCCTGGGTCAGTAATTAGCATGATTATTGAATATTGGAATTAAAAAGTATAATATGCGATTATTAATATTGAGTTACGATGTCATAATGGAACACTGGGTTGCTATGTCATTGCACAATACATTCTATTAACCCCTAGTCTCTTAGTCGCGTCCTAGGACATGCCGGAAAGAACGGCAATTAGGTTGCATTCTTGTAAAGTCCTAAACACTTGAAATAATCATGGGATTTGATCCCTTCATCACGTTTGTTATATGGGTATATAGTTTGAAGTCAAACAAACAAACAAAATACATATATATAATGAAAATATACGCGTACCATTCAACTACTCTTATTATTGAGACATTTACGAGTATAACGGTAAATTCTTGATTACTCATGAATTGAGTATACATAAAGTCACATTAGTACGGGTTTTATTTAGATTAAGTATGTGATACCATGAACTGTTCTATTTCTTAATCACAAACCAGGAGCTATATAAATGCTGAAAAACAAACAAAAGAGCAATGAAACTCAACAAACTTCGGAACAGCAATGAAATCGAAGAAACATTTACTCTAAACGCGTTTAGTTCACCTCTCGCTATGCTAATCACACAATCACTTAAACATTTTATAGGAATGGCAATAAATGACTCAACGTAAAACTTTTTAGGTCACGGGCTTTATGTATTCCAGTCTGGCAGACAGGGGACGTAATCAGCCTGATATCCAATTGTTTTTCAACGGATTCTTTGCTGAATGTTCGCGAAGTGGATTTGCAAATGAACTCGTGGACTGCACCAGTGGCACAGGAAGGAATATCACGTAAGATTTGGACCATTACAGAGAGTCTAATGGTTTACTGTATTATATTTAATATTCTCTTGAACGAGCCTGGAATTTGTTTGCTTAGTTCACTTTATACTTCAGTGCAACTTTTTATGTACATTTCACAAGATGATTTAATATTACGGGTGTTTGCAAAAAAGATCAAATTAGACAATGATGATCATTCCTTATCCTTATGTTACCTATCAACAGAAATCTAAGTAGGTTAGATTGGGTTAGAATATGATAAACAACGCACAAGCCGAGCGAAGCGTGCCGCGGCAGCATCCGGTGAAGTACCAGAAGCGAATCGCTTTTGTAATAGTTGAACACCATTGTCTAATCCTAATTTATCCATGTTTTCGCAAAACGCCTAGATTTTTTGGTAAAACCCGAAATGTCAAATCATCTTGCGTTATATACAATGAAGTTTAAGACTTTCTTGTAACTCAACGTAAATAGATACGTTACAACATTATAATTATTTGTTATACGCTGCTTCTGTCCCAAAAAGAATATTCAAGTAATTTCCCGAAAGGACAGACAAAGTCGAGTCTTCAAAGTCCCATTCTATTTGTCCAATTACTCTCTGATACATTGTAAGTTTAATTCCACAGAATAAACGCAGTATCCCTGATGCCTCGGAGTGTGGGATTCATTACTCTGAACAGCTCTAATCCGCTGGATCCTCCGCTGTTCTACCCTGGCTACTTCACTCGATTCGAAGACATGGCTATGATTAAGGAAGCAGCTCTTTATGTCAAGAACATTGTAGAACAATATGTGAGTATAAAATCGAAATTCTGTCTTCTATGTTACAGTATGTTTTCTGAACATGTCTAAGTATAAATATTTTATTATTAATTTTACGGTGAGGGAAATCATTGTGAGAAAACCTGCATTATCCCTCGGGATAGGTAATAGCCAGTGCCTAAATACGGCTATATGGTTCACAACCTATCACGATGGGTGCTGTCTGTCTAGTAAAACCCGAGTGTGGAGTGACCCGTACCTAACATGTCTTCGAAATTTCTAATATGGGCATTCAAGACTCTGATGACTACCCCGTTATAATACAAAAGCGAGTGTGTATACTCAAATGGTGAAAAGTATGTATTAATTTAACTAAACGTAATGTTTCAATAAAATTAATGAGTGACAATAGTTACTTGATTTCAATAAATACTTACATGAGTGAAGTTCTAACTTGATGCAACATATTCGTCTTATACGTCATATACGTCTCGAATTTATATTTCATTTTCAGTGTGGTTTAATATAAATAAATAAAAAAGTAAAGTAAGTGTAAGTAGTAAGTAAGTAGTAAGTTAATATGATCGTCAATAAGATAATTGACAGCTTAGAGTATTATCATACATATTATGTATTAAAATTATTATGTAGAAGATAAAACATTCATTTGTTCTTTATCTAGTTTTACCTTCGAGTACTTAATCCATAATATGCACTTACAGCCGTTAAAACTGAAACATGGTCTGAGACTGGACCCCAAATACACATCAGTCTGCGATGACCAGGGGCCTCAATGGTCCGACGCTTGGCTCCAGTGCATGATCAGGGTCTACACTGACCCACAAAACCACCAGGCCGGAACAGCTGCGATGGGGAAAGTCATCGATAGTCGACTCAGGGTCATTAATATCAAAGGTAAATGTACATTTTCGTAATAAAAACACATTTACGAAATACATCGAATTATACGGTGAGGGAAAAACATCGTGAGGAAACCTACCTGTTCGTCGAACAGATAATAGTTAGTACTTGTAAATGGCGACATGGCTGACCACCTGTCACATTGAGTACTGACTATCTGGTTAACACGTGGGTTCGAGGTGTCCATAGAATTACTACCTTCGCAATTGCGGAGATGAACACCTGAACTTCTGACTACCCCGCAAGGGTTAATGGTCGTGAATGCGTTTGTTTGTTCGTTTGTTTTGTAAATATTACATACATATACATTCACGTTCTTTAATCGAAATAATTCGACATGGCTCAGTTGTTTGGGGCTTGACTCTGTATCAATGGGTACATGGTTCAAATCGCGATCGAGCCAATGAAAATGTACCAATGAAAATGAATTTTAATGATTTTCTATATATTTAAACATATATATAGAAATTCATTAAATTTATATACATGTGGCGACCTCTAGAGCGCCACACACACAGAGAAACCTAAGTAAACCTAGGTTGCAATTAGTTAAACATAATTACCACAGATGACGCCGCCAAGAATATAAAATAATAATTGCACACAAATCAATTCCTAGAACGCGCAAGTGAAATATTTATCGGAAACAAGATATATACAAATTTCCAACTCAGGCCATTAGCCTGGACGAACACCTGCCAGGTAGGAAGCTTCCTCTTTTCATGTAGGACACAGTGGATCCTACATACATATACAGGGTGGCGCATTCAAAACGGTCAGTATGGGAAAGTCTGAAACTATTAGAGATACGAACATTTGTTCTTAGGAACCATGTCACCGATTTTGATAAAAAGAAAAACTGCATTCATACTTTCTTTGAAAAAACTACTGTATCCAGTACGGGAATCGAACCCGGTTGCTTTAAAAAAATAAATTGGCCCTTTTCACTTTTTCTTTTTGAATATCGATTGTATAGGTCTTAAGCTATAAATGTCTTTATGAAACATGGTGTCGAAAATGAATAAAATGCATTGTTTTGGCATACTTTAGTTTATCATAGTAGGTTTTCTAAGGGACCACCGTTTGTTTTCAATATAATATTAAACACGTTTAGGTAACGATCTTACTATTGAATTTTGTATTTTCATGTGGTGAATTTGCGTTACAATTGACTTTATTGCTACTTTTAGGTCTTCAATGGTGTCATAGCTTGTTTTGTAAAATTCATCCTTAACGTAATCCCACAAGAAATTTTCTAATATGGTTTAACAGGTCACTTTAAGTGGACTTTTCAATAGATTGTTAGTTTTTGATTACAAATGACAATATCTGACGATAGATGACAAAACCTCCTTAAAGGATTAATGCAATGCTAATGCCACATGATATGGTGTATGTAACAAGTAGGGAAGTACAAAACTACAAACAGCCCGAGAGACAATTTTACATGTCTGTTGAATATTGTTACGGTGTATGTAAACTACTATGATAAACTAAAGTATGCCAAAACAATGCATTTTATTCATTTTCGACACCATGTTTCATAGAGACATTTACAGCTTAAGACCTACACAATTGATATTTAAAAAGAAAAAGTGAAAAGAGCCAGTTTATTTTATCAAAGCAACCGGGTTCGATTCCCGTACTGGATACAGTAGTTTTTTCAAAGAAAGTATGAATGCAGTTTTTCTTTTTATCAAAATCGGTGACATGGTTCCTAAGAACAAATGTTCGTATCTCTAATAGTTTCAGACTTTCCCATACTGACCGTTTTGAATGCGCCACCCTGTATACATTTTCTTAATAAACACATTTACGAAATGCATCGAATACTACAGTGAGGGTAAACATCGTAAGGAAACCTACATATTCCCCGAACAGTTAATAGTCAGTGCTTGCAAATAAGGACGTGGCTTACCACCTGTCACATTGATACTGACTATCTAACCCGCAAAGGCGGCGACGACCATTAACTTTGCGGGATAGTCAGTTCAGGTGTCCATCTCTCTAACTATTACCTGTTCGGGGAACAGGTAGATTTCCTCACGATGTTTTCCCTCACCTAACCTGACCACCAGTAGTATATACACCTTTCCGAACCTTACAGGTCTTCGCGTGATAGATGCCTCGGCCATGCCAACCCAAGTGACGGGCAACCCTCAAGGTACCATCATGATGCTGTCGGAAAAGGGAGCCCACTTCATCAAGGAAGATTGGAGCTGAATATTATAGTTTTAAGAGATACGCGATTTATACTCATGATTAATAATTAACGGGACTTATCGCGTAAGTTTTTATATAATAAAAATATAAAGTTACCTTTTTATTAACCCAACGTTTCTGCTACGTTGCAGCAGCCTTGGTCACGGCAGAAGGTAACTAAGTCCCGTTAGTTATTAAACAGGACCTGATTATGTATTAGGAATGTCGAGTTTAGAAGTGACATGCAGTTTATTGTGTACAGTCAACGCTAAAAGTGCAGTCCCAGTAACTTTTTATAAGGTTTACGTTTATAAGAACAAAAGACGATATTTTTCATTTCGTAGCACGCGAACGTATAGTGACCATGACAATGCATAGTGGCGCCACTTTTAAAATGAAACATTTTGTCTTTTGTTCTTATAAACGTAAACCTTATTAAAAGTTAGTGGGACTGCACTTTTAGCGTTGACTGTACATCATATCGTCACAGAAAAATGATCGTCTATTCCTGTAATAATAGTACTATTGAAAAAGTCATTACTATACATTAGGGCATTATGTAATTGTATATTTTATGTTTTCTAATTTTAATAAATCTGACTATTTTTTTTGTTTAGTTGGGTTCTCCATCAGAACTTCTGTAAATTTACTGGTAATTTTGTGCAGTAATGTAATGATGATTGTGATGTGTTACGAATAGTATATATGTAAATATTCATTAATTAATTAATCACTTTTTATTTTCAATGCAACAGAAATACCCAAACGAATTAAAATGAATAGTCACGACAATTACCTATTATCAATTCCACCAAATTGTTACAACACAAAACATCAAACGCACTAATTTATTGTTTGTTTGTCGCCCAATTAATATTCATCAAAACTGTAAAGCCATTCATTCGTGAAATAATTTTAAATCAAATATTTGCCAGCGGTCGTTTTGTGGCGATATTAAATATGGATAAATTGGGCCAACAAACACCTGCCTCTGTCATTCGTAATAGCACAATAGTTTACTACAACTAAAATTAATTTTATTCACTCGTACATTTTACCCATTATTAGCGAATGGCTGGAGAGCTAGTTAACTTAAAGCTTGTCTGGTATATTACTATAAAAAAACAAACGCGTTCTCGATCATTAACCCTTGTGGATAGTGAAAGGTTCACGTGTCCTTCTCTGCAATTGCGAAGGTAGTAATTCTATGGCCACCTCGAACCCACGTGTTGACCAGATAGTCAGTACTGAATGTGACTGAATGTGTCGTAAGCCATGTTGCCATTTACAAGCACTGACTATCACCTGATCAGGAAACATATAGGTTTCCTTACGATGTTTTACCTCACTTTAACGTAAGATTAATTTCGTAAATGTATTTTTATTATGAAAATGTAAATAGAAATTCATTAAACTTCATTTCCATTGGTACATGCTCAAGTGGGATTTGAACCTTGTACCCATCGATACAGAGTCAAGCCCCAAACAACTGAGCTACGTCGATTTTAATTTGTATATTACGAAGTTAAGTATATTAGTCAGGGATTGCTAGGACATTATTTGAGGGAACTCTAGGCGCCTCGTACTAAGTACCATGAAACGTCTTACGTTGTATGATGATTACCTAATTATAATAGGTCCGTAGAGGCCACTGTAATTTTAAAGGTATTTGTCTACCCTACTAGAGATGTACTCTTTATTTGCATGTTAAAATTTAGTCAAACTTAAAATATGGATTATATGATAGGATTTCTTTCAAATATATAGCTGTAGTATTATATTATCTGTGTCTATAGTGAACAGTTTTCTTGGACATATCTTATTTTTAGTAACAATATACTTTACGAGGAATGGCCTACAATCCTAGTACCATTATCGTATTTATTGCTTTTGTCACAACTCTCCTAGTTCATTCCTTTCCACTGAAAATGATTTTTGAAGACATAGTTTCACAACATAACGCAGTAGATTGAGTTTATCATTATTTATATAATTAAATTAATATGACACATGAATTAGTCACTAACGGTGTATAACTAATAATAATATTTAGGACACTATTACACTAATTGAACTAGCCCCTTGGTAAGTTCATAAGACTTCTGTTAAGAGTACTAGTCAACGTATACATATTTAAAAAATATATACTTATTATGTATAGATAAATGCTTATGTAGCATATATAATCAACAACCAGACTGGAAAACACGTAAAACGTAGTACTTAACCCTGCGTCCACCAGGAATCAAACCTCACGAATAGCGTTCAGGAGGTTAACCGATCGCGCCACGGAGGTAGTCAAACTAATGCCATTAGACAAAAGAGAAAACCTACCAATTTTATAACTTTATACCTTCAAACACATATTGCTCACTTTCCATACATCATAATACCTTCGAGACTCGTAGGTCGCAAGGAGGTTGCGAAGAAATAGTCCCTTCCACTTAGGAGACCGTCATTTAGCCGAACCCCTTGATGGCTCGTCCCATAAATAACCAGTAAACCTTGAAAGGGTCCCAACACCTCGCCCGACACTTAAGACGGAACTTAGTTCGTCAAATTAACAGGCAGCGCTATTTGTCCTAGCTCTTAAGCGTAATGATATAACTTAATATCTATGTACACATACGTTCTGTGTTTTAGTCTGGTTTTAGTAGTACATATGTTGTTAGAGACATTAAGGTTGAATGGAGAGAATTATTCTTTTTAAATCGCTATGTATGATGGATTATCTACACTTCGTTTATAAAGAATGAGAAATATTAGTGCCTATTACTGTATACGAAATACTAAGGAGAAATGGAATGCTAATGATATTAATTCATGTTCGAATTTTGTTCATAAAAAAATAAAGTTTCAATATACTTACATCTAATTGCTGCATCTTCATTTCATCAAAACCGTACCACCTAAAAATTCACAAAAGCAGAAGCACTATTATACAAAGCAAACAGAGTATCACACTCTTGTACTATGGCTTCGCAAAGTCCCATTTTTGTTAACGACCCTTATTTCTCCAGACCTGAACCTCGGACCGGGGGTTACATAAATAACCCGAAAACTCCTAACTGCCTTTCCGCACCTACCCACTGAAACTTACTGTTCAACTTTGCCTCTCCAATTTACTACACCCACTAGTTTAATGACAGCAAGAAATGGTCGAGCTGGTCTAGTATTATTATCAGGGTTGCTAGCACATCACGCGATGGATTCCTTTGACCTTTAGTTACATACTACTCCTACGGAGTCTTATGAAGGATTGTTAGCATTTTATTAATGCCCAGGGCTAAATTGTTTATCAATTGATTGAGATGAAAGGTTTTAAAATCATAAAAAATTTCTTTATTTGTAGAGTTGAGAACTGAAAATGCAAAACCGCACTCACTAAACTTAAAGATCTCTAAGTTAAGCTTGAAAATCACAAGTTTAATTTCATTATATCGTAAAGTCAACAGAGACGTTAACAAAACACAGGTAACTAAGCATACCTATTATTTATGAAACACCGCAATATCGGTGTTGTGAAACATCCTCAGTAGCTAATACCGAAACACGAGCGAAGTTCCAATGTTATTCATATTCGACGCGTGACCGCCACTGCAGCAAGCCGATCCAACTGGTAAGCTGTCATAACTTACATGTATTAGTATCTAGTGCTTATTTGGGATTGTATTCCTGCTATCAGCTAAGTTGCTATTGGATAGGATGATAATTAGAGTTGTTTATAAACGAGTACATAGTATATAGACGCTAAATTGAAAAAAGGTGACGTTAGGAGTACCTATAACCGCCGAGTGTGTATGAGAAGATGTATGAGTGTCAATGAAGCGAAAGTGGTCTGTCAGGATCGGGACAAATGGGGATCCGTGATCTCTGCCTACCCCTCTACAGGGAATAAGGCGTGATGTGTATATATGTATGTACATAGTATAGTGTCAATTGTTTAATTCCCGTGCTAGTCTTAGAAGTAAATAGGATGATGTCTATTTTCTTTAATCTACACTCGTAATAGTCCAAATCCATAAGTTGATATCTGTAATTCCTATGTTTCGTTTTTTAATTCGTCGTAGCTCAGTTGTTTGGGGCTTGACTCTGTATCAGTGGGTACAGGATTCAAATCGTGTTTCAGTATGTACCAATGGCAATGAAGTTTAATGAATTTCTATGTACATTTTCGTCATAACAATACACTTACGAAATGCATCTAATATTACGGTGAGGGAAAACATCATGAGGAAAACTCCTTGTTCCCCGAACAAGTAATAATTAGTGCTTGTAAATGGCGACATGGCGGCCTGTCAAATTGAGTACTGACTATCTAATCAAATCGTGGGTTCGAGGTGGCCATAGACTTTTCACCTTCGCAAATGCGGAGATGGACACCCTGAACTGCTGCTACCCCGCAAGGGATAATGGCCGTGAATCGTTTGTCTTTTGTCGTTTTTTAACAAATGCGTTTGTCTGAATACTCAAAAGGTTGTTGCAATTGAAATGCGACAGGTAATTTCATTCGTACTTATAAATTAATTTCGTTTGAATGCAGCATGACTTTTGAAATAGAAATTATCAGCTGCATTCCGCCATTTAAAGCGCACTGCAATTAATTATTTTGTTACTATTTATATTTTGCCAATTGCGCCGAATCTCGTTCATTTGTTAAATTATTTCCAAAATAAATATTGGTTCTGGTCACGACAAATGGGTGCAAATATTGGTCGTGTGTGGGAATGAATTTAACCAATTGCCACCTGTATTCGGCACTAAAGTTTTAACCTATTATTAAAACTTTTAATATAAAATATTATTGTAATGAATTTACATATTACATTATGTAGACTCTATTCTTCGGAAATTTGTTATAGTCAGTTTTTGAAGGCAATCATTAATGGCTACGTGGCACTCGTCACGTCAGGGGCTGACTATCTGGTTAACATGATTGTGGACATAGAATCATTGTCGTCCGCAGTACTACCCCGAAACTGTTAATGTTCGTGAATATATGTATGTGCTTATATGTCATAAGTTCACTCTATTGCTAGAAGATTCTTAAAAGGGTGCATAGGTATAACAAGATGAAGGTGTAGGTGTTGTAGCATTGTGTGTTGTAGCACTACTGGTAGATGCTAGTAGTCATTATCATTTATCACAAAACTCATTAACTAATAACATAAAGTTACAGTAACTGTTACTAAATACAAAATACTGTGACAGATGTCAATCATAGGCAATTATATGGCTTTATGACAGTTGATTGGTGACAATGACTGTATGTATCAGTCATCAGTACTGTCAGTCAAGTAAGTGAAAGAGGTGCCAAGAAATAGAATCTATCTGTGAATTGGTTGGACTTGACCTGCGATGAGAATCGAACAATATTGTATAAAGTGTAAATAAATAGTTTCTATAAAAAACTCAAAGATATAAGCTGCAAAATGTTAAAATAACTTTCTACAGTTTAAGCCTGCACTTTCACACATTAAAACAACGGTTAGTACTGTATCTGCAACCTTGGTATGATTTTTCGTACTTTATTTTCTAATATAAGATTAGTTCTATTAGAAGTCGAGAAAATGACCTTAGTATCTTTTTGCCCTGCCCATGTTCGTGGCATGAAAGTGTTGGATCGCGAAAAATTCGAGTACAAGATATCAGTTCCAATATTGGAGGTTAACGAGAAATTACTTTTCAACGTTATTCCAAAGTGCAAACCTTATTTACTGAAACTAGAAAACTTCAGACCCATCCAAAATTCTTCGAGTGATGAAAAACCATTCAAATATATCCATCTGAACCCAAACAAAGTTCAAAAATGGACAGACCTATCTGAAGCGGACCGTTTGGAACTTGCTCAGCATGGAGTCAGTGAGACTGCCTTCAGTTCAAAAGAAATACAAATAGGCTACAACAACCTGAAGTATGACCAAATATTCAAAGCCGTCCTGCCAGAGAATGAAGAAATGGTAAGTGGGTTCTCGCAAATCGGTCACATAATTCATCTCAACCTACGGGACCATCTCTTGGAATACAAGCACCTCATAGGTCAAGTGCTGGTAGATAAAATCAAATCCTGTCGCACGGTAGTGGTAAAAAGTAATATAATTGATAACACTTATAGAAACTTTAAAATGGAAGTTGTGGCTGGAGACAAAGACTTTTTAGTATCAGTTAAAGAGAGCAAATGCACTTTTGACTTTGACTTCTCAAAAGTGTACTGGAACCCTCGCCTTGGGAAGGAACATGAAAGAATTATTTCAGTCTTGCAGCCAGATGATGTCTTATTTGATGTGTTTTGCGGAGTGGGACCATTCTCTATACCAGCAGCTAAGAAACGCTGTAAAGTTTTTGCTAATGATCTGAATCCTGATTCCTTTGAATGGCTAAACAAAAATGCAAGAACTAATAAAGTTAACCCAAATCTTTTCAAGTCCTACAACATGGATGGCAAAGATTTTATTCTCACTACACTAAAGAACTACTTAATAGATTTGTGTGAAGGAAAACAAGTCTTAAAGGAAGAGAATAAGATACACATTACAATGAATCTCCCCGCTATGGCTGTTGAATTTCTCAAATATTTCAACAGTTTACTTCCAGCAGAACTGTATGAAAAACTTAATGTAAATATTATAGTTTATGTGTACAATTTTGTTATTGGTGACAATGAAGACTCGGTTGCTCAGCTAGCAAGAGATATAGTGATTAAAAACATTGGCTATGATATAAGTGAGAATATTATTGACGTGTTTGATGTGAGAAATGTGTCTCCAAAGAAGGAAATGATGAGAGTGACTTTTAACTTGACTAGAGATGTGCTTTGTGGTAGAAGTGAAGAAACACTGGAACCTCCATGTAAGAAGCTATGCGCAGAGACTATTATGTAAATACCAAGTTTAATATTCCTTATATTAACATACTTTATAACCATTATTTCTTAAAATAGTCAGATATCAATTTAATAACTACTTATAAATCAGTTTAATAACTACTAAACCCAGTTGTAAAATACCAATATTATTACCTAGTTTAATCATATGGAAACTATAAATAATTGAATTAAAGATAGTGAAGGAAAACACAATGAAATATTTTAAGTCTTTTATAAAAATGAGATAACATTGCTAGAGTTAATAACTATGAGATGTGAATTCAGTGTTTTTATTTGTTCCTTGACTCCAATCAACAAAATATAATGAAATTCATTAGTATTATAATAAGATAGCTCATAACTTTAAGGAAATATAATTTTCAAATAAGCAATTTGTTATTTTTTAAAACTTGTTAACAAAATGATGCAATAAAATATTGTCTCATGTTAATTGGTTGTTTTATTAATTTGTTTAAAATAACAAGCAAAAATGTATGCATTAATATAATGAAATTTAAGATGCAAAGAATATTTTATAATAATATGTATTACTCATGCCCACGTAAGATATCTTTGATAAAAAGTTACTTCCATGTAGATTGCAGATTAGATAACAGGTAGATGAAATAACTTTTTATCTATTTTAAAACAGTTATCATAGAATACTTAATATACAACAGTCAAAGTCATGTTATCTTTTATAACTTCAAAGAAAAATCATACCCCAATTGATAAGGTCATTCTAAGCTTTTAGCATGTTAATGGTCTAGAAGCCAATTGTCCAACAAATAAATACTATTTTTAAACACTTGCGATTTATACTTATTTTATTTACTATGTGAGACCAGGTCGTTTCACGTTAAATTAATAAAGATATAAATAGCTTTGAGTCTTCCCGCAAACACTGCCTATGCAACTGGATCGAAACATCAGGTAAAATAAAGATATTTATAGCTTTATTAATTTATCATGGAACGACCCGGTCTCACATAGTTACTACTAAAACGAAAATGAGGAGTCTTGTTTACTATTAAGAACATTCACATGCTCCGCTTTACTTTATGAGGTCACAAATGTCATGCATACATAGTTTATTGAGTGTCGTCTATATCAAACCTTGTACAAATAGTAAATGTTATATTATTTCTATTTCAGAGACACTATGCCACAAAGGGATTTGCACAATATGCAAACGCAAACAGATTATGAGCAAGTCCTTCAAGAATCTATACAGGTAATATGGCAAGCTATTGTAGTTTAGTTAATAACCTTAGTAATGGTATGTGATGAAGCCCCGAGAACTGGTAAAGTTTAATAAAAGTTTTTCTACATTAACGTAATCATCATAAAGAGATTAACAAAACAATGGGTTTTGAAGAAACTATAAGAAGATTAGTTATATAGTTAATGGGAAGTAGTGTACCACTCTCCTAAACAACAACCTTTACATTTTCTTATAATATGTAGAACTTAGCAGGTCATACTCAATATACATTCTATTCATATACATACACATCCTTTAATCCCTATTAGGGTACACAGAACCTTGGAGACACCATAATATCTCCTAGGTCATTAAGAACATCAGTTACAGGTTTTTATATCGCCCATTATTTACCCCTAGTCCCTTAGTCGCCTCCTATGATATGCAGGGAACAACAGTATTCTGTTCACGCTGTGAATAGTTATGGGGATTATTACTCAGTATACCGTAAGTTTTTGTAATAAATAGAATAACAGTAAAAAAAAGTAATTTGATGTAGCTCAGTTGTTTGGGGATTAACTCTGTGCCCACTTCAGAATGTGCTAATTGAAATGAACTTTAATGAATTTCTATGTACATTTTCGTAATAAAAAAATATTTACAAAATGAGTTGAATACTTTGAAGGTGAGATGAAGGTAAACATCGTGAGGAAACCTACCTGTTCTCTGAGCAGGCAATAGTTAGTACTTGTAAATGGCGTTATAGCTTGCCACCCGTCGCATTATGTTTCTATTATTCCAGATATTGAAAGACTGCTTTGCTATGTACAAAATAAATGAAGTGTTCCTAGCGTTTAACGGGGGCAAGGACTGCACTGTGTTGTTGGATGTCACAATTAACTTATTGAGGGACTTGTACAAGAATCATGACATTAGTTCTCAACTTAAGGTTTTTTATATTAGGACTAATAGCCCATTTAGGTGAGTCTTCTTAATAATTTTCTTCTTTCTTTATTCTTGTTATTTATTTTGCCTCTGTGGCGCAATTGGTTAAGCACCTGAACGCTTATCGGGTTCGATTCCCGGTAGAGGCAGAGTTAAGAACTACGCTGCTTTCTAGTTTGGTTGTTGATTATATATACTACATATTATTTATCTATGTATAACAAGTATATATTTCTTAAATTTACGTTGACTAGTACCCTTAACACAAGTCATAAATTAACTTATCAAGGGGCTAGTTCAATTGGTGTAATATTGTCCTAAATATTATTTGTTATTATATTATTTCAGAGAGTTAGAAGAATTTGTAACTAACACAAAGAAATATTATGGCCTCAATCTCACCGTGACAGAGGGTGATATGAAGGTGACGCTGCAGAATATTCTGGATAATGATCCTGACCTGAAAGCGGTGCTCATGGGGACTAGAAGCACAGATCCTTACAGTGCTAATTTGAAATTAATGCAGGTAATAGTTATTTTTAATTTTATCGATTTATACTTATTTTATTTACTATGAGAGACCGGGTCAGATCACGACAAATTGGCGTCAATTGGTATCAGTTACGTGGCGTAACTGCGGATGTGTCTTCAGATAGTGAGTGTAGTGAGTCTTGCTATGAATTAACAAAAATTCCAATTGTGAGGGTAGACAGACATTAGCTGAGACAGACTTCCCGCTAGTCTAGCTAGCTAGCTAGTCTAGCTAGCTAGCTAGTCTAGCTAGCTAGCTAGTCTTCCCGCGATCACGGCCTATGCAACTGGGTCGAAACGTCGGGCAAAATAAAGGTAATCAGATATATTTATTAATTTACCGTGATATGACCATGTCTCTCATATTAAATATAATGCAGGTAAGCAGTTTAGGTCAAGTCGTCTTGATTGATTTAGGTTCTACATAAAGGGACAAATATAATAGTTGGGACAAATATCTGGTGTATGTAGTTGAGAGAAAACGCAGTTGATAAATTCTCTAGTTAATGTCATTAATACATTAAAATACTTACACATCACGCCTGTTTTCCTATTGAAAGATAGGCAGAGACTACTGATCTTGATCCTGAGTTACCAAGTTTCGCTTCATTGCCACTCATACACACTCGGCGATTATAGATAATTCTAACGTCACCCTTTTTCAATATGGCGTCCACCTGACTGTCATGTCTTATTGGGCCGGCCCCTACGTAACCGCCTGCAATCTCTACAACAATTATAACTGAATATTCTATCCTTTCTTTCTAGTTAAACATATAATAAAGAAAGAAAGAAAACACTTTATTCACTGCACCACAACTACACAAATTACATCAAACACACAGACAATAAACATCAAGAATGAAAACCATTGATGCAGTGAAAAGGTGCTGGTTAAATATAGGTTATTTTATATTTAATACATAAAACATGACATACGCTTCACGACTTGTGTATACACACTCCCTTTTTTATTATGGCGGGGTATTCAGAGGCTTGAGTGCCCATCGCCGAAATTTCGGAGGCATGTTAGGTATGGGTCACTCGAAGCCCGCGTTTCAATTGATAGACAGCACCCAACGTGATAGGTAGTGAACCGTATCGCCGTATATCGCCCGAGGGATAGGCAGGTTTCCTCACGATGTTTTCCCTCACCGTTATTTAATATTAATTTATTTAATACATACATATACATTCAAGAACTGGCCAAGGAGATGTTGTCTTGTCTCCAAGGTTCTGTCCACCCCGAAAGGGATTAAAGGACATCAATGTATATATGAAATAATATTAACTCTTCTTATCCTCAGGAAACTGACCCAGGCTGGCCGCAAGTGTTAAGGGTGTCTCCGCTGCTCAACTGGTCCTACCACCAGATATGGGAGTACATCAGGCGGAACAGCGTGCCCTATTGTGAACTCTATGACAAAGGGTGAGAGCTTATTTTAGCATTATCGTTCTCAAATTTCAGCGGAGTGTTTGTTTGTTATACCTATATACACAATTAATACTACGGTGCGGGAATCCATCGTGAGGAAACCTTATTATACCTCGAACAGGAGTCTTAATTCAATAAAGGTTTTTAGCACAAACGCAGTTCAACATCAGATCAGTAAGTGTGAAGTTGGTAGTGGATTAACAAAAGTGTCAAATTTCACCATGAAGATCGGTAAAAGTTTCAAATTTCTGTTAAAAAATGGCGAAATTTGGTCATTTTTTTGAAACTTTTGGTCATTCACTGCCAACTTCACACTATTACTGATCTGTTATTGACCTGATATTTTGCAAAACTACTACTTATAAATGGCGACATGGCTCACCATTGAGTACTGACTATCTGGTCAACACGTGAGTTCAAGGTTGTCATAGAATTACACCTGAACTTCTGACTACTCCGCAAGAGAATAACAGTCGTAATACATAATAGTATGATTATTATATTTCAGGTACACTTCAATCGGCAGTACAGAGAACACGATGCCAAATCCTGCCTTACAAATACAAGGGACGGTCAATCAATACAAACCTGCCTGGGAATTGCACGACAGCTCGCTAGAAAGGGCAGGCAGAAGTCAACAGCCAAATGGACATGTGAACATTAACGGCCAATGACGATATTAAATAGTGCTTGTGAATTTACATATGTAATATACAGTACATCAGAGGGTCAATATAGTGAGTTTAAACATTTGTTTATAAAAGGAATAGAAATGGCAATGTTCTCTCGTTATTGTGATAAATATGGTTAATTAGTTTTTAGTGTACTTTGCGCCTTGTTTTAGGAGAGAATTATTTATGCGGATTGTTAAAAATAGTAGCACATTAGGTTACCTACAGTTAGGTGGACCGATGACCTGAAAAGGTTGCAGCTAGTGGTTTAGGGCCACGAGTGATAGTGTTTTGTGGCGTACCCTTAGGGAGGCCTACGTCCAGCAGTGGGCTGACATAGGCTGATTAATAATTGATGTTACCTACACCTTAGCTGTGTCTAAATTATTTTGATGGTCTAAAAAATATGTTTTTGTGAAAACCTTGAAAGTTATGTGTATTTTTTGTAAAAATATTGTAATTTATTTATGTTGAACAGTTTTTTCACATCAATAAACTATTATTTAATAAATTTAGTAACTAATAACCCAGTGAATATATCTAATAAAAATCTTAATAAATGTACTTAAATTCCAAATTCTTTTTTGTTACAAAATTGTAATTTAAAGAACGAATTTAAAAGTTATATACAGGTGCTGTAATTCTCGATGTATGTTTCAAGTAGTGATTTGTGCAACGCTAAATCATTCTATATATATTGAAACAAAAATACTAAATACTATAAGGAAATATGTTAGATATCATTATTAAAAACCTATAAAACAATTAAAGTAACCTTTACATTATTACATCTTATACAGAGTTTAGTACTTGCCTTTTTCATGCCTGTATAATAAATATATATTTATATGCCATTTCAAAAATAACACAATAAAATAGAAGTGCAGGAACCGTAGTGCGCGTTATTCAAGTTCTTAATAATAATTTGTGATTATCTTTGGGTGCAATGTTAAATAAAATAAATATTTTTACACAGATTTTTATTTTCTTATTTATTACAATCACAGAGGTACCTAAATATACATCTCGTATTAGGTCTTTATTACAAGTAATGCATACCTTTAAACCTTTCACGATTAAAGAAAGTATTATTCCTTTCAACAAATATAGTTATAATTGTTCAATTATTATTCAATTGATATGTTCTTTACTGAATGTCAAAATATAAATAATTTCGAAAAAGTTTTTTTTAAGCCTCTGAAAAAATAAAAATAACTCAAACTTTATTGTTCAAAAGCCAAAACAGTCGCGCGCTGAAGTAATATCTAGAAAGTGTGTGTACAAGTGTTTATAAACTGATTCATCTTAACTGTCAACTTGGTGATACTGACTAATTCATCTTAGAGATCGCGCCACATACGGTGGCAGTTGGAGGCGTCGCCACAGTCGCGTAATTCAGTGTTACCAGTAAACACGCCAAAACTAGCACTCACTGTGCCATACGGCTCGAAACATTATAGGTTTCATTTGTAACGATCTTTGGTTGCAGAGCTATAAACTCAAATAAAACAAATTAATATATCAAAGTCAAAATATGTTTATTATACTATTTCAAACATGATTAATAATTAACGGGACTTATCCTTCTTATTATATATTACATATATTATGTGTTCCTTCACTCTGTCCGCAATAGACCGTTTAGTCTGTTCGACATAGGATTTCCCACAGCTGCAATCAATCTTATACACACCCTTATATCTTATATCATGAGTATAAATCGCGAATCTCTTAAAACTATTATTTCAAACATGGCACTGAGCATTGTCTTTACATATTTTTTACCGAGGTTAGATCAGCGGAGACCCTAGCTTGGAGAAGAACTAACAAGAAACTCCGGAAATCAATTTATTATAATCACCCTTAACAAACATAAAAATTACAAAGAGTGGGCAAAAAACACAACGCTGGTAATACTAAATTTACTTTTCATACAAAATAACACGCAATGGCGGAAACGTCAAATTTAGTTCCAAGTTTGGCTACTGCCACCGTATGTGGCGGGTACTCTAAGTGCTTTCCTTAGTACTGGGCAATTTTTTTTTCTCTGACACTAATCGTCTTTGAGGTTTCGTACGCAAAGGGTTGTAATGTCAAAACGGAAAATGAAAGTACTGTCATTAAGTGATAAACTTCAAATAGTGAATGCGTTTGAATCCGGAAAAACTCGAAATGAAATTAAAAGACTATAAAATCAAAAGACTATAAAGTCTGAGTTCTCTGATTGATATGGAAATATTAAAAGGACTAGAGTTTCTGAATTTCCCAATATCGAAAACTGCCTTTGGAATGGATAAAACAAACTCTCGATAAAAACATTCCCATAGATGGACCTTTGTTGAAAGAAAAATCAATGGAGTTTGCTACAAAACTGGGAATCGAGAACTTTTCTGCTAACAACGGCTGGTTAGAGAGTTTTAAAAGGCGTCATGATATATCTTTGAAAAAAGCAGCTGGGGAAAGTAAATCTGTCGACCAAGGTGTGTGCAACGATTGGACTGAAGATCTGCCAAATCTTTTAGAAGGGTATGAAGCAGACGATATTTACAACGGGGATGAAACTTCTTTGTTTTTCAAATGCCTGCCCGATAAAACATTTACGTTTAAAGGCGTAAAATGCCATGGAGGAAAACAGAGTAAGGAACACACCTTACACTTCTTCAGTGTGTTAACAGGAGTGGTACGGACAAACTTCCACTTCTCATCACTGGGGAAACCAAAACGACCTAGATGTTTTTAAGGTGTCAAGACTCAATCCGTTGTTTATGCCAATAATACAAAGGCTTGGATGACCAAGATAATGTTTAAAGATTGGTTGAAAAAAGTTGACAAACAAATGAAGATAAAACGAAAAAACCATCGGCTATTCATTGACGATTGTGCTGCCCATACAGACGTATCAACACTTGCAAACGTAAAAGTTTTTACCTGCTAACACCACTAGTAAACTTCAACCATTAGATCAAGGCATCATTCACACTTTTAAACGCTTTTATCGCAGAGAAGTCGTTAAACATATTCTTACGAGTCTTGAAGAAAACAGTAGCCCTGACATTAACGTACTTCTAGCAATAAATTTTCCTAGAAAAGCATGCTATTTAGTCAGTGACGTTACTGTTAAAAACTGCTTCAAGAAAGCTGGGTTTTGGAAAAGTACAGATGAGCAAGACCTGCCAGAGGAAAATTTTGTTGAAGTTGGACCTAGCAACGAATAATGGACTAAGCTTGTGTTTCAAGAATCCAATAAGTTAATTAGGGTGGGTCGAAAAATATTTTTTCCGAATTTCGATTTGTAATAGTGCGCAAAAGATGACCTGGGTAAAGACTTAAAAAGTTGTATATTTATTTTTAATATTTATTAATATTAATTGCCCGCGCATGACGTTTAAAAATTCGGAAAAATTGTTAAAATCGGATTTATTTTATCAGAGTTTATTGTATGAACTACATGGTTTATAATGATAGTACATTCTTATATTCAGAGATAAACGTAATATAAACAATAATCAGCCTAAACTATTAGAGTAATCGTCCGTACAATGCGGGTGAAGGAGCGGGGAAAGAGGACGTAAACTGTCGATCACGCGTCATTGTCTCAGTGCGTCTATTTAGTTCCGGGTGAAAGGTCGCACGCATTCATCTACATTTTTCGCTATTTTAAGTAGTTTTTGTTAGTTTTGTGACGTTGTGCATCATGGAGATTTCAAATAACACCCGAAAATCCACAAGTTGTCCCATTTTTGGTGCTCCGGAAGATATTAACGAAAATCAACTACCCACTTACAAACAAGTTATGAAATATTATAATTTAGTAAGACATCAGCTTAAACTTGAGAACAATTCCAAAAAGGAGCCATTATTTAATGAGATATCTGAAATAGTGTCATCTAAAGTTGAATGTTTGTGGAGAAAAGCGTCTATTCCTACTGTGTCTCATAATCGTGTGATGCAATTGATTAAAAGTTACCACGCAAAGTGTAAAAATTTATTAAAATCATTGAAGCGTTTATCAGAAGGAAAGATTCAAGATTTTCATAGAAATTCGGAAAAACTGTTTGATTTGAGTTCATGTAAGTGTAAAGATTTAGAGTTATGCAAATGTTCCAAGGACCAAAAGATTCCTAAGGAAGAACGAGCTTTTTTAATAGATCAGAGAACGGAGAGAAAAATGATTATGGGAACTGTTGATTTATTAACACGTAAGAGGAAGAGAAAACTGAGTGATAGAAAAATTAAGCTTAAAACCTATTACGATTCTAGCGTTTGTGAACCAGGTCCTTCTCACGAAAATCCTAATACCTTAATAACGTCTGAAAGTAGCGATGAAAAACAATCTGTGCCCTCAAGTCCATTAAAACCAGTATCAAAAAAACGTACAATAGCATCTCTGAAGAATTTGTCAACTATCTGTGACCGATACGGGATATCCGACAGAGCAGCCGCTGCTGTCGCTTCTGCTGTTTTGCAAGATGCGAAAATTAATAACGAAGTTATCGATAAGTCAAAATTGCGGCGAGCGAGACAAAAATTACGAAAAGAAACATTATCTCAAGGCCATTTAGACACTATACCTGCCTTATTTTTTGATGGACGAAAAGATAAAACCCTGAAAATTGTTATGAAAGGGGGCAAAAAATACCGCTTGACATCCGTGGAAGAACACATTTCAATAATTAAAGAACCAGGATCGGTTTATGTCGGGTATGCCGTTCCAAGCCATGGAACTGCAAAAGGGTTAGAGTCAGCTATCTTTCAAACAGTAACAGGTCAATTGAATATGTCTCTAGAGGATACTCTTGCCATAGGTTGTGATGGGACGGTAACCAATACGGGCAAATACGGCGGAGTCATACGACTTTTAGAAAAGCGTTTACAACGACCACTTCAATGGATCATATGCCTTTTACACTTAAATGAACTGCCCTTGAGACATTTATTTGCAAAACTTGATGGCACCACAACAGGACCTAATACTTATTCAGGTGCTATCGGAAAGTTATTAGATGATTGTGAGAAGCGACCTGTTATCGTGTTTGAAAGGATAGAAGGCATGTTACCAGACATTTCAAATGTAAAAGACCTCAGTTCTGATCAACGTTACCTTTATATCACATCTGCCGTCATAAGTGGTAAGTGCTCTCCCGATTTGTCTAATCGCTCTCCGGGAAAAATGTCACATGCCAGGTGGCTAACAAAGGCTAACAGGATTTTGCGCTTATATGTGGCTACTGAGATACCAACAAACGAACTGAAACAACTAGCTGTTTTTGTAGTGAAAGTATATTCTCCTATTTGGTTTGAAATCAAATTAAATCCGACGTGTAAAGATGGAGCAAGGCACTTTTGGAAGTTGGTTTATTATTCTAGATATCTTCCGCAAGAATTGCAGAGTGTTGTTGATCCTGTACTAAGGCGAAATGCTTTTTTTGCGCACCCAGAGAACTTGCTCCTGTCTATGTTATCTGATGAACAAAAACATGTAAGAGAACTTTCCGCTAGACGCATTTTAAAGGCGAGGAAACCATCAGAACCCCGTCAGCTTCGAGTTTTTGAAGTGCCAAAGATAAATTTAAACGCTTCGACATACATCGATTTGATAGACTGGCAGCAATCTTACTCGCAACCACCTATACTGATCAATGTCCCGGATGAGACTCTTCATTCCCTAGTTGAGTCAGGTGGTGATGATGAAGTCCTTTTCCTGCGGCTACCATGTCATACTCAAGCTGTGGAGCGAGCTGTTAAAACAGTGACCGAGGCATCTATGCAGCTTTGCCATAAAAAAGCAAGAGAAGCTTTAATTAAAAATAAAATTAGATCAATAAAACGTATGCCTAAGTTCGAAAGTAAAAAAGATTTTATCGTGATTTGAACATGTTTTATTATTATTTTGTCGTATTATTTGTTGATTTTTCTTTCTTAATAATAAAAATTAGTCCAAAAGCACTTTATTTTATTGGTTTACTTAGTTGTTTTTCCTATAGGTCACGAGAAATAAATTTTCAAATAAATTACAAAAATATCAAAAATTTCAGTTTTTCAAACTTAATGCGCGGGTAGAAGGGGTTAACCTAGAAATTTTTTTTTCGTTATTTTTCCATTAATGTATGTGGGTCACGTTTTTTTGCTATTACAAAACTTATTGGACAACTTTATTTTTTTCCATACAAAAGCGACCCACCCTAATGTTAATGCCGGGTGTCGAAGATTTCGTTCAAATTGACGACGACCTAACTACCGCTGGAGAACAAACCGATGACAATATCGTTAAGAATTGTGTGAACACCTGTACTGCTGGAAATGACAGTGAAGACGAGACACAGAAATAAAGATCTTTCAATGAAGCTAGCTTTAAATGCATTGGAGACTGCCGATAAGTACTTTGAATACGCGGTGGTTGTTGATCAAGCAATATTCGACAAAATTTATGAGTTAGAGAAAAACATTCCAAAAACAAAAGCAGAAACCCAAACGGAATTGACGGATTTTTTTAAGTGTAAACTTCTAAATAACATTGTGCATTATTTTTTGTTTTCTTTTCGTAAGCATTTAAAAATATAGGTGGACATAATATATGTGGTGCATATCATGCACATAATTTTATCATATTACATATTGACTACATTCGCACTTGCTGTGACTTGTTATTGCTGCGTACCCTTATAAGAGAGAAACGCTACCCATGTACCTGCATTAGCGAGAAACTCGGGTTAGTGAAGCCTCATCCAGACTCACGCCGAGAAGATGGCAAGAACACCGGAGAAGCGTGAGTGAATGTGATGAATTTCTCGCTGTCTCGTTCTGCGTTCAGTGTCGGTAACTTCAAAGGGTTTCTCGGGCGTGAAGAGAGAAGACTACCACACTCTCTTTTTGTCTCAATGACGATTTGTGAGTAACCTGGCTTAAAGGCTTTGGCCAAAGCCATAAAATTAAAAAAAAAAGTATTGTTGTCTTTGGTTCAGACGTGGTTAAAGTTAATAAAATTTTATTAAGATTTTTATTCGTATTAAAGTGGATTAATGAAAAGGAGCTGAAATTTATCGAATACTTTCCATCTGAGCCAATTTTGTGGGATCCTAAACATCGTCACCACAAAGATAAACAGATAAACCGAATTAAATCTAAATTTGCACGAGAGAGAGACTGTTCAATGACAGACAATCTAGAAATTGAGGCACTTCCGGGCCTTTTACTCTTTGCTGGAGTCAGGAAAAACAGTCGCTTGAATGGCAAAGATTTATTTAGAACAGATGGCTCGTCCCCGGAGATATTTCGATTGACTTTGAGCTGGAATAGATTCTATTTCTTCTTATTGATGCGCTGTCTTAGATTTGACGAAAGAGATACGCGAGTAGAAAGAGCTGCTTTAGATAAACTAGCTCCTATTAGAGAGTTATTTGAAGAAATTGTGGCAACATTCCAAAAATATTATAGTGTATCTCAGTTTGTTACAATCGACGAAAAATGAAGAGGCTTAAAGAGGTCGTTGTAAGTTCAGACAGTACATTCCGTCGAAACCCAATAAATATGGTCGCCGTATGAAGTCTTTACTGCCATTTGGAATAGGGACTTCATGGAGCATCTCGCCTACGAAACCAACCGACATGCTAATCAGGTTATCGGTGTGCAGAAAACTGCAGGTACTTTGAAACCTAAATCTCGTTTACATCGGTGGGTTCCTACCGATGCTGACGAGCTTTATGTATTCTTTGCTGTTCACATACTTATGGGTATCGATACACGCACATCACAGCATGAGTACTGGCAGACAACAGGCTTCATGGTTATGCCTAGATTCAGGCAATTGATGTCTTATAATAGATATATATTACTCACTAAATTTCTTCATTTTGTCAATAATGAACATAATTATAGTTCGTCTGTCGCAAAACTTAAGAAAATTGCACCTGTGTTAGAACATTTGAATACCAAATTTTCTAATTTGTATAATTTGCATCAAGATATTGCAATTGACGAATCGTTGACTTTAGTCAAAGGTCACTTATCGTGGATTCAATCGATTAGGTCCAAAGCCGCGCGTTTCGGTATAAAATCTTATGAACTGTGCGAATGAAAAAGAGGGTATTTGTGGAAATTTTAGATTTATACAGGTAAAAATATCAATCGCACCGATATTACAGCTCCTTGTGTTGCCTTAGCTAGCAAAAGCACACAAATTGTACTCGAACTACTGAGTGAACTCCATAATCTTGGCCATCTAGTTACGATGGACAATTTTTATAATTGTCCGGCTTTGGCTCGGTATCTTAAGGTAAAAGGTTTGGATTGTTTGGGCACTCTGCGCACTAATCGAAAACATGTGCCTACTGATATCGCCAGAGTGCCCAAAAATATTCCAAAGGGAACTATTATAGCCCGCCACTCCGGTGATGTATCGTGCATCGCCTGGATGGACAGTAAGTTGGTGACGATAATCTCCACATACCACACTAATGAACCGTTTGTAGGCAAGAAGGCCGGCAAACGTCTAGTTAAGCCTGTTGCTGTAAGGGATTATAACAATACAATGGGAGGGGTTGACCTCAGGGATCAAAAAAATATTCAAAAATCAGAAAGAAAAAAAAACTCTTATTTCTAAGCAATTAAATGAAAACGAGGCTGCAACGGTGGCTACAAGAAAGGCCAACCAAGAGAATATATTCTTCAATTTTGATGGTGACTCCGACTTGGACACATCTTTGACGGAAACATCTATTATGGAATATGTCTCGTAAACCTAAGTCTGCTGAAGTCATAAAAGACTTTCTTGGACATCAATTAATATATCCATGTCCCACAAGATGGAATACATTGTATGATTCAATTTCAGAGCTGATGCAAAGTAAATCAAAACTTAATGAACTATTCCTAAAATTAGACAAAACTTGTGCTTTTACAGCTATAGAACTTGAATATTTGGAAGAATTCACAGAAGTATTGAAACCAATCGCTGCAGCACTAGATTATTTGCAGGGTAACAATTGCTATTATGGAAAACTCTTGCCTACTTTGATGTCAATATAAACAAGATAAGACAGGCTGGAGAGCAGAAATTTAAGGCATTTAGCTGTTGTTGTATCTCAACTAAGAGACAGCTTAGAAAAAAGTTTGACAAGTTTTTCTAACTATCAACTGAAGCTAATACAGCCATTTTGGCATCATGCTACCACCCGAGTTATAAAATGCGTTGGTTACCTGATAATGTTTCAGCAAGTGAAAAACAAAGAATTAAATATTTAGCAATTAATGCCTTGGAGGCCAATTACAAAAAATATGAAGAATTGTTGGAAGAGAATAGCCGAAGAAGTAGCACCACAAGTAAAGAAGATGATGATTTTATTGTTTTGAATAAAGACCACAGTGATAAACCTCAGTCATCTAAAATGGAATTAGAGTTGGTGAGCTTCTTGAATGACAAAAATAAAGACCTTTCCATTCTCGAGAATTATCCCAACATAAAAAAAGTTTTCATAAAATATAACACCCACTTATGTTCATCAGGACCAGTTGAAAGATTGTTTTCATTAGCAGGTTATATACATTCCCCAACGAAGGGTTGTTTATCTGATAATTCCTTTGAAAATCTTGTTTTTCTCAAAGGAAATTCCCCATTTACTGAT
The DNA here is from genome assembly GCA_030578115.1 of Leucoptera coffeella. Classification (NCBI taxonomy): domain Eukaryota; kingdom Metazoa; phylum Arthropoda; class Insecta; order Lepidoptera; family Lyonetiidae; genus Leucoptera; species Leucoptera coffeella. Next base: position 50,876 of record JAMBLF010001393.1, on the reverse strand, counting down.
TAGGTAGGTATAAAGGTGAGGGTGGGCGGTGGCCTATGTCCAGCAGTAGTCACTATTTTTATTTGAACTGAGGGGCTGATATTATGATAAGGATGCCACATCAACAAAGGGCGCTACAGGCCTTCCAGATTCCAAATTTTACTTACCTTACTAATGTTAAAACTTCCTTAAAGCTGATTGTATTTGTATTTTGTAATTTGTATTTCAAATAAAAACACTTAAAATACTGTATTTTGTAATTTATATTTTAAATACATAGTCCTAAAGTATTTAGTATTTTATATTTCAATTACTCACTTAAAGAGTATTTTGTAATTATATTTTAAATAAGTAAAGCAAGTATTTTGCCCAGCCCTGGCAATATGTATCAATTTATTCTAGCCATTTTTTCCACATATTGTTGTATGTTTCAGATTGAAAAATATCGAAAGCATAAAAAGATGAGGCGAGTGATAAGGTAACACTTTCATTTATTTGGGTGAAAATATGTCAACATTTAACCCAAAATAAATTGTGTTGCGATAATTGCAGAAAGAAATAAATCGAATCGGAGGGGGTAATTTTACACCAAAACTAACAGAAGAAGGAGCCTGGAGAACATGGTTTTAATAATATAAGGTCCAAAAACGTGGAAATAAAGCAACAATAAGCACTTGAATATCAGTTAATAACTCAAGATCCGATGATTATTTATTTTCTTGTCTACAAATTGTTGACAAGAGATTTCGTTTCGAGAAACCTAAACGGACTACAAAAGTGTTTTTTGACAAGCTATTATGTGACAAGAGTTTAATTATTGTTCGAACAACTCAACAATATTTAAGCACTTGCTAAACACTATTCAAACTCTAGTCAAAAATGAATAGCGTTCCAGAAATACTAATAGCGCCACTAGCGATCAAGTAGCAATCGGTGGAAAGAGCAAGTTTGTTATTGCAATTATGTTTGAAAATGTTCAATAGGTTAGAAATTTTAACTAAAAATATTTTCTACATTGTGCCACAACTGTATACGTGGAAAGTCCAGAGCTGGCGTATAAGGCATAATTTGAAATAATGGTAAGTATTTTACACTAAAATCAATAGTGAAATGAACATAAATGTGGAAATATGTAATTTATTACTTTTGCACCAAAAGTTTATGTTTTTTCAGACTGAAACTTCGATATGCCAGGTCATATCAAGAGCAAGAAGAGGAAAGCTAGCCATATCTCTTTGAAAATGCAGTTATTGTCTTTTTAAATAATATATTTTAGTGTAAAAACTTATAACACAATAACAAGGACTATACTACAGTTACTTGAGGTCATAACAACGAATGACGGTCATAACGAAGAAACTTCAAACTCGACGATATCCGACGGACCTAAACAAAAGTCAACTAGACCTAAAAAGAGATCCAAAATGAACGAAAGTGATGATCTTACTGATAACGCCATATCTGAAGCATTAACACTTTTACAACAGTGTGCAAGCGATAATGTATAGGAAAAAAATCCCTATGATGTGTATGGCCAATATATAGCAAATGAGTTGCGAAAATATGATAAAATTACATTAGCATACGTAAAAAATGCAATAAAACCAAGTTCAATATCGTCATGGTGACAATCAACTAAACATCGTAAACGTTCTGAAAAAATAAATTGTCAGCGAGTGCTTCCGTAATAAACCTCAAATGATTTATTCATTCATTGTGTTTGATTCCCAAGTGCCGTTTCTGGCTACAGGAACAATGACCGCACCAAAGTTAAGCTACTCGTCCGTCACCCAGAACGTTCAATTCCCCACCAAAGAGCAAGCCGTGCTAGTCGATGCAATCGATGAAGTGCTTATAAAAGAATACGCCTACGCATTCAGCAAACTAATAGAACCGTCCCAAATTAGATACCTCAGCAGAATGTCGAATAACCAGGTATGTGTGTTTGTTTCTACCAAGAAGCTTGCTGATGAGCTAGTGGATAAGCATCAGTGCATCGTGATAAATAACCAAAAGCTTCCCATCCGACCACTAATATCACGGAACAAAAGAATCATCCTGTCCAATGTGTGCCCCATAGTACCGCACCATGTGATCGAGGCGAAACTGAAGCACCTCAATATTACTCTTGGCTCGCCGATATCGACCCTAAGAGCCAGAATGAGTGAACCTGGGTTCAGTCACATTCTTAGCTTCCGTCGCCAAATCTATATAATCTCTGAGGATATTGAAAAGCTCCCTGACCGTTCACAAATTGAATTTGAAAACAATTTATACTGGATATATGTAAGTAATGAAACTATAACTTGTTTCATTTGTAAACAAGTTCACATCGCTAGCAACTGCACGGAAAGCACTAGGCAAAAGCCCGAGATCAGAAGCCCTGCCCTAAAGAGCACGTTCAAAATAGTAACTTCGTCACGTTGCCGTCGTTCATAAGACCTCACCATCCAACCGACCCATCCAGCAGTTGCTGTCTATCTAGAATTTAGGAAGCTTCCGATATGGACTATTCCTTTAGTGAGTTCAAGGGGATTATAGAGGACAAAAGCACGAATGCGATAATGATAGCTAAAAAGTCTGTAGCCTGAAGCAGGGTTGCAGACATATTTAACAGCACAGCGGAGACACCCTGATCATCGAAGCAGTTACTTGCGCTTTATTACAATAAGAAGAGAGCAACTAGGCAGGAGCTCTCCAATGCTAATGTAATCATTCATACTTTTTGGCAGTGCCCTGATTTGTCCATGTTAACAGAAGCTAACATTACAACAGCAATATGTAACAATTTATTCTAGCCACATATTGTTGTATGTTTCAGATGAAACAATATCTAAAGCATAAAAAAGATGAGGCGAGTGATAAGGTTACACTTTCATTTATTTGGGTGAAAATATGTCAACGTTTAACCCAACTTGGAGTTGCTCGAAAGCGTGGATGCGGAAACCTTGGAGTCCTAACAGATTCGAGGCCCACATAAATACACCGACGGAAGCAAAACATCCGACAAGGTGGAGCGGCTTTGACATGGTGGGACGAGGACAAGGAATTGCAGTGCTCCAAGTTCAGCCTGGACCCAAGATGCACGGTCTTCCAAGCGGAGCTCTATGCCTTGTTTAGGGCCATGCGCATGGTGCAGCTCAGCTGCGAATCTATGGTAAACATAATGAGCGATTCTCGCTCGTCGCTGGAATTGAAGAACCACAGATTGGCCCATCCACTGGCAAAGGCAATGAGAGAGAACTTGGCGGAGATAGCGCAGCAGGGAAGGAGAGTCCGGCTCTTTTGGCTCAGAGCACACGTGGGGACGCCAGGAAACGAGAGGGCAGACCAGCTGGCCAAAGAAGCAGCATTGCAAGAATTTGGCTCACTGGACTACGCGGTGATCCCTCTGTCCTACGTTAGAAACCAAATCAGGAAGGAGACTGTGCGCAAATGGCAAGGCAGATACACATCCTCGACGAGAACGCAAACGACGAAGGAATATCTTCCGGACGTCGACCAGGCGTACAGAATCGTAAGATCTATGCGCCTCACGCCGACTCTCGTGCAGCTGCTGACGGGACACGGAGGGATAGGGGAGTACTTACACCGGTTCAGGTTGAAAGACAGTTCCGGGTGTGAGTGCGATTCAGCGGTCTGTGAGTCCGTGTGGCACGTGCTGTTGGAGTGCCCAAGATTTGCCGTGCGCCGCATGGATCTGGAGTCTGAGATTTTCACTAGTGTGAGCAGATTGTCCTTGCGGATAATTATGGCGGACCCTCAGAAGAGAGCGCCCTTCTTTGGTTTCGCGGAGGCAGCGTTCAGGACGGCGGCCAGGAGGAACGCCGGATCGCAATAATTGCTGCCCCTAAGGTGGAAGCTGTTCCGGGACCATCTGAACGCCGGGCGTCGACTGTGCCCGGTAGGCTCATTTCTTTACCACTGGAAGAACGTCAAGTGACGTAACGGGGCTAAGACTGAGGGGGGTGGCGTTATTCATGGACAAGAATGAAGAAAGGCTGGGCATCGGCTACTGTAATTCGAACGCTAAAAAGTGGATCGAAATATCTCCTGGACTCGCGGCGCTAACAAATGGGAGCACCCTGAAAACGAGCATTATAAAAAAGACGTTCAACACACTGACCAGTTCTGTCAGTGTGGCGGGTTAGGATTGCCGTCTGTTACAAATACGTAACAAAACAGTGTTACTGTTCGAGGGCATTCTGACAAAAGTCAATTTTCGCAGGCATGCGTGGTGCTAGCCCGGCTGGGAGCGGAAGGAGGAAAGGATGAGAGCCCCCCAAAAATTATTTATAAAAAATAAAAATTGCATGATACTAGTTAAATTTAGTTAAGTGATTAATAATGTATAATCGTAGTATAGAATTAAATAATTATATGTATAAAGGATCATAATAATGATTTCATGTATAATGTAAGAAATTTATTAAGTAGTAAGTAGTAATTAAGTATTAATTTGGTAGTAAAATAAAACTGGACTATATGAGTATTCATGTAAAAAAAAAGATGTGAATAAAGATACAAAAATAAAATTTATAATAATGGTACGGGCGAACAATGCCTGTAGTGTGTAGTTTTTCTTAAAAAAAAAACCTTAAAAAATTAGACCTAAAAAGACATCCAAAATGAACGAAAATGATGATCTTACTGATAACGCCAAATCTGAAGCATTAACACTTTTACAACAGTGTGCAAGTGATAATGTATCGGGAAAAAATCCCTATGATGTGTATGGTCAATATATAGCAAATGAGTTGCGAAAATATGATAAAATTTCATTAGCATACGTAAAAAATGCAATATTGACTAAAACAAAGTTCAATATCGTCATGGTGACAATCAACTAAACATCGTAAACGATCTGAAAAAATAAATTGTCATAAACCTCCGAGTGCTTCCGTAATAAACCTCAAATGATTTATTCATTCATTGTGTTTGATTCCCAAGCGCCGTTTCTGGCTACAGGAATAATGGCCGCACCAAAGTTAAGCTACTCATCCGTTACCCAGAATGTTCAATTCCCTACCAAAGAGCATGCCGTGCTAGTAGATGCAATCGATGAAGTGCTTATAAAAGAATACGCCTACGCATTCAGCAAACTGATAGAACCGTCACAAATTGATATCTCAGCAGAATGTCGAACAACCGGGTATGTGTATTCATTTCAACGAAGGAGCTAGCTGATGAGCTAGTGGATAAGCATCAGTGCATCGTGATAAATAACCAAAAGCTACCCATCCGACCACTAATATCACGTAACAAAAGAATCATCCTGTCCAATGTGTGCCCCATAGTACCGCACCATGTGATCGAGGCGAAACTGAAGCACCTCAATATTACTCTTGGCTCGCCGATATCGACCCTAAAAGCCAGAATGAGTGAACCTAGGTTCAGCCACAGTCTTAGCTTCCGTCGCCAAATCTATATAATCTCTGAGGATATTGAAAAGCTCCCTGAACGTTTACAAATTGAATTTGAAAACAATTTATACTGGATATACGTAAGTACTGAAATTATAACTTTTTTATTTGTAAAGAACAAGGTAACATCGCTAGCAACTGCACGGAAAACGCTAGCCAACAGCCCGAGACCAGAAGCCCTGGCCAATTACCTTAAGAGGACGTTCAAAGTAGTAACTTTAGTAGTAACTTTGTCACGTTGCCGTCGTTCAAATACCTCACCCACAAATTTAGAAGAATTTAGGAAGCAACCGATATGGACTATTCCTTTAGTGTCTTCTCTCAAGACAGCATGTACCGACCTGATACGAAAAAACCCAGAAATGTCGAGCGATATCTATGAAGCGATCAATGCTCAGCATCTGTACGCGATAAAATGCCTAACAAAGACGCCGGAGCCGCACTAGAGTTGCCGACATTGCAAGAAGAGTCGCCAGCTTGCCATCCAATACACATCGAACGTGAGCTGTCTGTGTTCATTCAAGAAAACTTAACGACTAGTAATCTGCTAGTCTAAAAGAAAACCCGTAGTTTATTTAATCGCTGTTAACAACAGGTAGTGAATAATGATGCGGTTTATAACCATTTGAGCCATCTGAAATAATCGCTGGACACCTGCTACAAAATCAACACAGGGCAGTTCGATCAACAAAGTCGCGATAGTCGCATACGAAGACATTGTGTACGACATTGCGAAGAGAGTCGCCAGCTTGAAGTGGTGTTGGGCAGGACACGTGAGCCGCTACAACAATTGGAGACATACCGCACCCAGAACAGAAAGGCGAAGGGTGGACTGACCAACTACCCGATGGTCGGACGACATCAAGAAGACGTCAGGGCCGACGAAGAAAAGACGCCGTAAACAGACCTCAGTGGAGGTAGTTGCAAGAGACATACATCCAGCAGAGGATTCGATTATGCTAAAAAGATTTTGAGGTTCAATGCACGCTTCTACCATCGATGGTAGATGCAAAGGTTCACAACACCACAACTGAAACACCTCTCAATGAATCGTTCATTTTGCCTGCAAATTGTCATTAAAAAATGTCTAATATGAGAAGAAGACGCAAAAGGTACTGTTCGAACAATTTTTTTGTTTCCATAATTGTGTATGATTTTATGAATTGTGTTTATAAATTTATGCATTGTTTATATTTACTAGGTGGAGGCTTCTTGTGTGTTGAAATGATTGATTGACATGGAGCAAAAGAGTGAGGCAGCTACGGTAAAAGCGGCCAATGCTGCCATGACAACTGCTGAAGCAGCTCGCATCCAAGTCAAGTCGACTTAATGTTTAGATGAAAATTTTTAACTAAATTTACAAATTAAAACTACATATAAAATAAACAAATAAATAATGGAAAGTATACAATAATGGAAAAAGATTTGCGATTGAAATATAATTACAAATTATATTTCTTAAAATGTTAATTTATATCATAATCAAGATACGGAATTAATTAATTAATTTGTTTTAAAATAAATCGCCGAAAGTAAAGCCGAAAATACAAGTTTCAAAAAACTAAGAATATAATATATTATATAATTTTTTCAGTTTTGTAATATATATAATATATTACAAAACTGAAAATTGGGAGGAAGCCAAAGCTATTGTTCAAACCAAAACATTACGCGGTAATAGAGGTAATCGAAGAATAGATGAAATTACCTTGAAGCAAGCTTACACCTCCAAAATTCCAATTACAGAACGCAAAAAGCGTGATTTATTACAATTATTGGAGGCTAATCTCGTGCCTAGATACTACGAAAGTTTTTATAATGATCTCATTTAATTTTTTTTACTTACTGTAGATTCTACAAATCCTTTGATTTTATGTTAAAAACAGTTATTTTTTGTATAAGAATAAGTAAAATATTAAGTATTTGAATCCTACTGTTGATTATTAATTAATTAGTTTAAATGCGGGTACAATGACTGTGATTAAAAACTCTAATAAGTAAAAGTTCTAAAGATATTTGTAATGCGTCAAACTACGTTGAACACTGGTTAACCTTTGTTTGTTTGTTCAAATTTAGGTAGTAAGAATATGACTGTTATTAAAAGTCTGAATAATATAAATGTTACTATGTAGAATTAAGAAATTTTGTTATACTTATTTGCTTCTTTAATAAATATTTTTTTAGAAATTTATGCTCTCGTGTTTTTTTTAGTTTCGACATAACTGACCGGTTAATTTTTGTCTAGTGCCTTAACGTCACTACTACGAGGGTAGTAATTTGTAAACGTCTTTATATTTTAAACAGTAGGGTAGACTGGGTACGGTTGTGCCAGGGTACGGTAGTGACAGTCGCTGTATTGTCGAAAATATAGGGATTAGCGGGGGGCGTGCAAGGGGAAAGACGGGCGCCTTGCACGTCTCAACCTGTGTCACAGTGTTGCGTCATCTGACGCGCAGAGTGTACGTGACCAGGAGCACATTTTGATTTTTGAACGCAAAAGTAAGTATTTTGATTCATTATTATTTCGTAATTGCTATTACATGTATACTGATAGGGTATTGAGTGTTGTTCATCGATATAAATCAAATAGTAGCAGTGTAATATCAGTGGTTACATTTATTGTAGGTTATTTTGTTTTGACGTGGTGGTGTTTCTTTTATTAAAACGATCTGTGGGTACAGTTGTGACATTTTTACTGGGTACGGTTGTGACATAAGTAAAAGCTGTTGTTTATTGTTTTAGATGCCTAGAATACGCAAACGAAAGACTACAAGAGCACAGTGCAGCTTGAATCAGTATGAAGATGCTTACAAAGAAACTAAACGCGGGACTTCTTTGCGACAAGCTGCGGAAATGCATGATGTTAATCGCATGTCACTATTAAGGTATGTTCGAAAACGCGATAATGCCAGCACGGGCGATAATGAAAACAATAGCATTAGCATTGGGTATGTTGCTCACAATAAAGTGTTTTCCGAACAACAAGAGCAGCAGTTGTCAAAATATTTACAGCGTTGCGCGGACATTTATTTCGGACTTACTCCAAAAGAGGTGCGGAAGTTGGCTTTTGAGCTTGCAACTCAATATAACCTAAAGCGACCTGCTACTTGGGCTGAGAATGAGATGGCAGGCGAAGAATGGTTCCGTTCATTCCTGAATAGAAATCTTTCTCTATCTGTTCGAGTAGCTCAAGCTACAAGCCTTTCAAGGGCAACTAGTTTCAATAAAACAAATGTGGAAGCTTTTTACGACAACTTGCAAGTTGTTATGGATAGACATCCTTACGAGCCACAGGATATCTACAATGTCGACGAAACAGGCGTCACTACGGTCCAAAAACCTGATAAAGTCATTGCAAGACGTGGTACGCGGCAAGTGGGAGCCGTTACTTCTGCTGAACGGGGCACGTTAGTTACGGTAGCTTTTGCAGTGAACTTTTGCAGTGAAGAAAAAGTAAAAAATGCAATATTAGCCGCGTACTGACTGAGCGAGCAGCCTCGCCAAAGCCTCGGTCGGTCAATAAGTGCCTCACCCGAGGCAAATGCACGCGCTGCCTCGGACGAGCGTGCCGCGGCCCGAGCCGAGCGTTGTCGGTTTTCGTCGATGCTCAAAGGCGCCTCAGAACGTTTGCCGCGCTCACTCAAGACGGTAGTGTTTTGCCTCACTTAAATTCTATTCGACTTCAAGTTAAACTGAGCAATTAATGCTTACGGTGGCTCGGTCTTGCCGCGCGAGGCAGCCTCGGATTAGAAAACTTACATACCGAGGCCGCCTCGCGCGGCATGCGTACTGCGGCAAATGTCCGAGGCTGCCTCGCGAGGCTGCTCGCTCAGTCAGTACGCGGCTATTGACTAAAACCAAGATCAATATCGTCATGGTGACAATCAACTCAACATCGTAAACGTTCTGAAAAAATAAATTGTCATAAACCTCCGAGTGCTTCCGTAATAAACCTCAAATGATTTATTCATTCATTGTGTTTGATTCCCAAGCGCCGTTTCTGGCTACAGGAATAATGGCCGCACCAAAGTTAAGCTACTCATCCGTTACACAGAATGTTCAATTCCCTACCAAAGAGCAAGCCGTGCTAGTAGTAGCAATCGTGCTAGTAGTAGTAGTAGATGCAATCGATGAAGTGCTTCTAAAAGAATTCGCCTACGCATTCAGCAAACTGATAGAACCGGCACAAATTAGATACCTCAGCAGAATGTCGAACAACCGGGTATGTGTATTCGTTTCAACGAAGGAGCTAGCTGATGAGCTAGAGCACAAACATCAGTGCATAGTTATAAACAATCAAAAGCTTCCCATCCGACCACTAGAGCCAAAATGAGTGATCCTGGGTTCAGCCACATTCTTAGCTTCCGTCGCCAAATCTATATAATCCCCGAGGATATTGAAAAACTCCCTGACCGTTTACAAATTTAATTTGAAAACAATTTATACTGGATATACGTAAGTACTGAAATTTTAACTTGTTTCATTTGTAAACAACTAGGTCACATCGCTAGCGACTGCACGGAAAGTGCTAGCCAACAGCCCGAGACCAGAAACCGTGTCCAATTACCTCAAGAGGACGTTCAAAAACACGAAGTATTTACCTTAAATTGTATCCGTGGTATAATATGCCAGCGAAGATACATAAAATCTTAGTGCATGAATCGCAAATCATTAAACATTCATTAATTCCAATCGGAAAATGTCAGAAGAGGCTTCAGAGGCTAAAAATACAGAAATGTTAGACTGGGACACTCAATGAAATTGTCATATGTTTGAAGTAATTTCGACGTGACGAAGTATTTGTTAGTATCATCAGACCCTACCTCGAATAAAAAGTTATTGACTAAAACCAAGTTCAGTATCGTCATGGTGACGATCAACAAAACATCTAAAACGTTATGAATTTTTTTTTTCATTTTCGCCGTTTCTGACTACAGGAACAATGGCCGCACCAAAGTTAAGTTACTCGTCCGTCGCCCAAAACGTCCAATTCCCCACCAAAGAGCAAGTCGTGCTAGTAGATGCAATCGATGAAGTGCTTATAAAAGAATACGCCTACGCATTCAGTAAACTAATAGAACCATCACAAATTCGATACCTGAGCAGAATGTCGAACAACCGGGTATGTGTGTTCGTATCAACCAAGGAGCTAGCTGATGAGCTAGTCGACAAACATCAGTGCATCGTGATAAATAACCAAAAGCTACCCATCCGACCACCAATATCACGGAACAAAAGAATCATTCTGTCCAATGTGTGCCCCATAGTACCAAACCATGTGATTGACCAGAAACTGAAGGACCTCAATATTAGTCTTGCTTTGCCGATGTCTTCCCTAAGAGCCAGAATGAGTGGACCTGGGTTCAGTCACATTCTTAGCTTCCGTCGCCAAATTTATATAATCCCCGAGGATATTGAAAAGCTCCCTGACCATTTACAAATTGAATTTGAAAACAATTTATACTGGATATATGTAAGTAATGAAACTATATTTTGTTTCATTTGTAAACAACAAGGTCACATCGCTAGCAACTGCACGGAAAGTGCTAGCCAAAAGCCTCAGACCAGAAGCCCTGCCCTAAAGACGACGTTCAAAATAGTAACTTCATCACGTTGCAACAATTTAACATTTCATTCAAGAATTGAAACACCTTTCCATTTTTCTAATTCGTACAGAAGACCCAGTTCATCTGCCTCACATTCATCTCGTTCACAACCGACATACATCCCGGAATACATCCAATCACCACCTCCACGAAGTCCAAGGAATACGCATATGCATTCAGCAAACTCATAGAACCGTCCCAAATTAGATACCTCAGCAGAATGTCGAATAACCAGGTATGTGTGTTTGTTTCTACCAAGAAGCTTGCTGATGAGCTAGTGGATAAGCATCAGTGCATCGTGATAAATAACCAAAAGCTACCCATCCGACCACTAATATCACGTAACAAAAGAATCATTCTGTCCAATGTGTGCCCCATAGTACCGCACCATGTGATCGAGGCGAAACTGAAGCACCTCAATCGATATATATCGATATCGACCCTAAGAGCCAGAATGAGTGAAACTGGGTTCAGTCACATTCTTAGCTTCCGTCGCCAAATCTATATAATCTCTGAGGATATTGAAAAGCTCCCTGACCATTTACAAATTAAATTTGAAAACAATTTATACTGGATATACGTAAGTACTGAAATTATAACTTTTTTCATTTGTAAAGAACAAGGTAACATCGCTAGCAACTGCACGGAAAGCGCTAGCTAACAGCCCGAGACCAGAAGCCCTACCCAATTACCTCAAGAGGACGTTCAAAATAGTAACTTTGTCACGTTGCCGTCGTCGTTCAAATACCTCACCCACAAATTTAGAAGAATTTAGGAAGCATCCGATATGGACTATTCCTTTAGTGTCTTCTCTCAAGACAGCTTGTACCGACCTGATACGAAAAAACCCAGCAATGTCGAGCGATATCTATGAAGCGATCAATGCTCAGCATCTGTACGCGATAAAATGCCTAACAAAGACGCCGGAGCCGCACTAGAGTTGCCGACATTGCAAGAAGAGTCGCCAGCTTGCCATCCAATACACATCGAACGTGAGCTGTCTGTGTTCATTCAAGAAAACTTAACGACCAGTAATCTGCTAGTCTAAAAGAAAACCCGTAGTTTATTTAATCGCTGTTAACAACAGGTAGTGAATAATGATGCGATTTATAACCACTTGAGCCATCTGAAATAATCGCTGGACACCTGCTACAAAATCAACACAGGGCAGTTCGATCAACAAAGTCGCGATAGTCGCATACGAAGACATTGTGTACGACATTGCGAAAAGAGTCGCCAGCTTGAAGTGGTGTTGGGCAGGACACGTGAGCCGCTACAACAATTGGAGACATACCGCACCCAGAAAAGAAAGGCGAAGGGTGGACTGACCAACTACCCGATGGTCGGACGACATCAAGAAGACGTCAGGGCCGACGAAGAAAAGACGCCGTAAACAGACCTCAGTGGAGGTAGTTGCAAGAGACATACATCCAGCAGAGGATTCGATTATGCTAAAAAGATTTTGAGGTTCAATGCACGCTTCTACCATCGATGGTAGATGCAAAGGTTCACAACACCACAACTGAAACACCTCTCAATGAATCGTTCATTTTGCCTGCAAATTGTCATAAAAATTGTCTAATATGAGAAGAAGACGCAAAAGGTACTGTTCGAACAATTTTTTTTGTTTCCATAATTGTGTATGATTTTATGAATTGTGTTTATAAATTTATGCATTGTTTATATTTGCTAGGTGGAGGCTTCTTGTGTGTTGAAATGATTGATTGACATGGAGCAAAAGAGTGAGGCAGCTACGGTAAAAGCGGCCAACGCTGCCATGACCACTGCTGAAGCAGCTCGCATCCAAGTCAAGTCGACTTAATGTTTAGATGAAAATTTTTAACTAAATTTACAAATTAAAACTACATATAAAATAAACAAATAAATAATGGAAAGTATACAATAATGGAAAAAGATTTGCGATTCAAATATAATTACAAATTATATTTCTTAAAATGTTAATTTATATCATAATCAAGATTAATTAATTAATTTGTTTTAAAAAAAATCGCCGAAAGTAAAGCCGAAAATAACAGTTTCAAAAAACTAAGAATATATGATGATCTTTCCAAACCCCGGGGATAAATAAATGAAATAAAAATATTGATGTATAAAACTTAAACATCAAATTGTTCTGGATCTGGAGGATTGGTGCAGCAGACATCAAGGTTGTCGTCGAGCAGTGTACCATTGGCCCTAGGAGCAGGTCGTCAAGGAGACCACTCAAGCTGCGCAGCGGTCTGCGCACCAATGTTTTAAACATTGTTTATATGTATATATTGTGCTTTTTTTTACATTCGTGATAGTAAGTGATCTCTGATAAGAGCGTAACGATTGAGAAGAAGAAGAAGATAGTAAGTGTAAATATTGTGTACTGTGTGTAATTTGTTGCAGATTACATTGCTTCATTAAAATCATCGGGTTCGGTTTTAATAACCACAACACGATTTGCGTTTTGCAGTGTATACACACATAAAGACCATTAAATTAGTTAACTTTTAGTGTATGAAACACCCACGGGAGATTAATACTTTCGGAGAAATTAGTGTTTAAAGTTAGGAAAAATTACAAGAAATTAGGTTATATTTAGCCATTTTTGGTACCAAACGAGAGAACAACATAAAATAAAAATTTGAAAAATCGATTTCTACCACGTTCTATTACTCTATGAACATTTGAAAAAATAACTGACAACACACATTAGCATCATTTGTGTTTTGAGTTTCCGAGCGTCTTTAAGTTTTTTTCTGATTTTACGACCACTGCATTCCCCTGGACACCGATAGCTTTCCGATTCAAACCGACGACCTTGCAGCTTTCCTTGACCACGACACCCTGCGATTCGGACGATTGTATTAGAAACAACGACTTGACTTGGCTATCTTCCTCGGACTCTGAAGCACTGTGATTTGGACTGCAACACCGGCACGACGACCTGGCAATTTGGACTTGAAAATGTATTCTGCAGATAAACCTGCACCTGACGATGGTATGTCTTGCTTTTACTTTAATTTGTTTAGTCTAAGTAAAATAAAATAAATAAAAAAGCCTTTATTCTGGAGTTCAAGCGTAACTTTTTCCATAATTTTCTGTCTCTGGCTTGTCCTTCCCAAGTTAAGCCGCACCTTTCTTTAAAGATGTCACTCCATCTTCTTCTTAGTGTTGTACAAACGTTGAATTGAATAAATAGACTTCACTCCCAGTCTAAACTACTCCTTTATTTTGTCAGGTGCTACCGTGGAGAATCGATCTGGTGAGGGCGGATCTTCGCAGCCTGGTCCTTCCTGGCGACAGGATGATGTTCCCCACCCGGGACCTTCCCAGCAAAGAAGTGACTCTCTGCCTCTGGGGTTGCAGCGACCTGACGAATTTATTCCCAGAGGGTTATATTCTGAAGAAATGTGACAATATGGAATTTGACTAAGGTCATAAAAGAAATAGGGACGAAAGAGCAATGTTTGCTTTTTGCAGAGGAGCATGAGTTGCTTCCAAAAGAGAAGAGGTGCAGCACTCACAAAATTACAATGAAAATATCTTTTACTGACAATTGCAATGTCGGATCTTGGTATTGTGGCAAGGGTTCTTGTCGCATCAAGGGCTAGATTTCATGAGCTACTGGTACCTTTTGCGAAAACGTTAAAATCAGCCTAAATATGATATTTTATCTCATCTATGCATACTCGCAAGTGGCCAGTAGATAAAACTATTCATGAACACCCAAATAAATATGAAAATAATTCAAGCTTGTCCCGGGCCACCGTAGTTGATTGGTTCAGTTATTGTCGGGAGGTTGTAGCAATTTATTTCTTAGACAAACAAAATGCTGTAGGAAAAATAGGTGGCCCGGGTAAAATTGTCCAAATTGATGAATCAAAATTTGGGAAAAGAAAATATAACCGGGTCAGACATATTGAGGGTCATTGGGTCCTCGGAATGATGGAAGATGGAAGGGAGGACCTACGCCTAGAAGTCTGCCCTGGTAATATTCGATACGCTGAGGTGTTGGTGCCCGTGATTAAAAAACATGTGGAAGAAGGCGCAGTCATTCATACAGACTACTGGAGGGCCTACGATTGTCTAGATCAGAATGGTTTTATCTATCGTAAGGTAAACCATTCAGATCTAGACAATCCATTTCTTAGTCCTGAGGGCATTCACACCTAGCGGATTGAATCGCAATGGAGAGCAGTAAAAAGATTTTTTAAGTGTAATAATTATAATAATAGTGAATATTTTGCTGACCACATTGTTGAGTATTGCTGGAGGAGGAATAATTTTAAATTTAAAAAAGATAACTTCTTAGAGTTAATTAAAGCAATAAAATATGTTTATAAAAAACAAAAAGTTTGTATTATTTTCAATGAATAGTATTTATGACGATTTATGTATATTCACATACCTAATATGCTACAAATCCATACTTCACACAATTGACATGTTATGCTACCAACAGACTTTGGCTCAGAAGTCACCTTCTGCAGTAGCTTTTGGCTATGATGAAGAGTGTTTATTTACAAATCGGAGGTTCGAAGGAAAATCAGCCTTC
This sequence comes from Leucoptera coffeella, assembly GCA_030578115.1. Lineage (NCBI taxonomy): Eukaryota > Metazoa > Arthropoda > Insecta > Lepidoptera > Lyonetiidae > Leucoptera > Leucoptera coffeella. The sequence continues at coordinate 35,322 of JAMBLF010001393.1, read as the reverse complement.
ACCTGCTGTGATGAAGCGTGGGTACCTGCAGATGCTGAGCAGCTATGGCTGGTTAACCCTTAAATGCATAAAGTAGTAAAAATGCAACATACCATTCAAACACAGACCTTTATAACCTAGATACCGCAAGTGTACGTACTTTGCGTGTCAAAAAGATTATAATTGATCAACCTTTTGACTGCGGTCATTTAGTTCCGTCCGGACCGTCATCGTTGGCGAACGTGAAGCGCTCCTCAGAAAAATGCCTAGTTGTGCCGTAATATCTTGTAAAAATGATTCAAGAAAAGTAAGCCGAGATCATGGAAATATTTCTTTTCACCGGTAAGTAAATTTGTTATTTAATTGTGCGTATTTTATTTATAAATCAATTATTTTATCTTATTTGTGTCTATTACTATGTAAACCACCAAAATACATGTAAATGTGTGCATACTACGTGTTCAAATTACATTGCTGCATTTAGTTCCAAAGGTGTTGTATCAGTTCATATAAAGCAAGCAGTGAACACGGAATCGATCGATACTTTCAGTGGTAGTTGCGCTTCGTGGTACAGAGGTTATTCTCATTCATCTTACCAAATAGGCAAATAGTGTTGTGCACATGAATCGATTCCAGTTATGGTTGTCGATTCGAATCGATTTCAAAACTACAAATAGGTACTCTAACTGATTAAAATTATAAGAAAATTATGTTTGTAAAATTTGTTCATGTTGTATTTATTTGTTAAGAATTAGAATAACGTAAAGTAAATTTTCATTACAGGTTTCCAAGCGACCCCGAATAATAATTGACGACACACAGAAATTCAGTACTAGGCCCTCGCAGACAAAGCCAATATTAGTTAACAAGATTCTACGCAGTTTTGTAAACAGTAACATTTTTAATAGTATTGCTAATCATCAATACGATCAATCACCTACGGAGAACCATTTAGTCCAATTAATAAAGGCGGTAGCAAATAAATATATTGATATTCGGTTTCATTATTTAACCAAACACATAAAATCTTCAGTAACCAAAAGACAATTATACAATAAGCTTATTTTATTTCAGGGAGAGTAATTAGAGATATTCTGTTTTACGAAGTCCGTTTGATTATGAATGTGTGCCGGCATGCACGTGTACCTATACATTGTTTAGTGTAGGTAGGTGCCAACGATCCCCACCTTAACGCACACAATCGAACTACTTGTATACACAACTACAAACAAAGTTAAACGGACTTCGTGAAATATAATATCTGTAAATAGTATTTATTATAAGTAATAAAACGACGATTTGATTTAAAATTTTATTATGTTTTTGGTCAAAAGAATAATTAAATAAGTCTCATTAATTAGATAAGTCACTTGTGTGTACCACTAAGCCAATCATATACCTACTTAATAGTAACTTTAGATTAACTTAAAACTATATTACATAACATAACAATATCTTACATGAATAAACTTTTCATAATCACATTTGAAGTTTTATTTGGCACCAATAATTTCTACTATTATGCGTCGCACTCCGTTGAATCGTTTTGATGCGCGAGTATTTTCCCATCACTAAATCGCCGCTGTGACGTCATAATACCTACGCATATTTCGGCACGCGCGGTTTTCATAGAAATGAGTGCATTTGCGGCATCTAGGGTTATTGAGGTCTGTGCATTCAAACGACCATAAAATTATTAGTATGAGTTCAATGCATGCTGTTGCAGGATTATTACTATCAAGGTGATATATTTAATCGACTGGCAACACATTTTTTTCATTCACAACTGTCAAATTTAAATTGACATTGACAAATCAAAGCCGATCGTAATTATGGAGCGGATGAAAATTGTGTATTTGCTTTGCAGTGTAATTATTTGGTTTTCGAAGGTACGTTCAAACAAAATTAGTTATTTTACGTAATAATTCAGCTTCTTTTCAGTACAATTTATAAGTTATAAAAAAAACTTTTGGTGTGTTCGGAAATTTTGTTTATTTTGTTGTTGTAAATCTGCAACAATATGCATTTACTAGCAAATGTCCCTGTTTAGTTACTAACTATCACTTTTATTGGTTTTCAGATGCCATACATGAATCAGAAGCAAATAGAAGAGTATTTAGCTCTAATAAATGATGGAGAGATTTCGGAAGATGATCTTGAGGACTCGGATACAGAAGGTAATGAGAATTTTTATGAACATGGAGACGATTTGCTTCACGATCTTGAGAGTCCATTAGAAGAGGAAAATGATGACCCCGATAATGATCCATTCATGGCAGGAGACCCGCCATTGATAAATGAAGCTACAGCAAATGATCAAGTGCCAAAGGTTCCATTCCCCTCAACAAGTCAAGCTAGTCGCCGAGCAACTATGAGAGGACTCGTATGGAAGGTAAAAAAAATTGTTTTGAATTCTGAAGCTTTCCTTGGAGACACTACATACCCACCTGAACTGAAGGATGAGGCTACTACTGGTACTCCCTATAGTATTTTTTCACATTTTATTACATCAGAAATAGTTCAAAGGATTGTGGAAGAGTCTAATTTGTATTCCGTTCAAAAAAATGTGACTAAACCATTAAATTTATCTGAAACTGAGCTAAGAAAGTTTATGGCGATACTGATATACATGGCTGTTATAAAATATCCCAATGTACGGCTATACTGGTCAAATACTGTAGGTTTTCAACCAATCAAGGACATAATGACTGTCAACCGATTTGAGACTATTCGTAGATTTCTACATTTCAACAATAACGAGAAACATTTACCCAAGGAACACCCACAACATGATAGGCTCCATAAGATAAGGCCTATAATTAGCCATCTAAATGAGAAATTTGCTTTAGTTCCTATGGAACAAAAACTCTCAATTGATGAACAGATGTGTGCCACAAAAGTGGCAGATGAAAGTCAGGTGCCGTTCAGAGGCCGCCTCATATTTCGGCAATATAATAAGAGTAAGAGGCACAAATATGGCTTGAAGTTATTTAAGTTATGTACTATACCAGGGTACACGTGTAAACTCCAACTGTACGCGGGGGAAAATCATGAATTGGAGTGCACAACTCCGTTAAACGTTGTAATGTCTCTGTGTGAAAACATACTTAACAAAGGTCATACAGTAGCAACAGACAATTGGTATACCAGCCTTGACCTTACTAATGAATTAATCAGCAAGGATACTCACCTAGTTAGGACCCTCAGAAAGAATAGAAAAGGTTTGCCTAAGAATGTTGTGGATGCCAAACTAGGAAAAGGCGAATCAATCGCCATGGAGAACGCGCGTGGAATATGTGTGTTGAAGTGGAAGGATAAACGGGATGTTTTAATGCTTTCAACCAAACATTCAAAGGGATCATCAACAATCAATAAAAAGGGTAAGGGTATCAAAAAACCGAGGATGATTTTCGATTCTTCAAAGGCAGGCGCGGTTTAAAGCTCCTCATTGGCAAAATTCATAAAGATATTCTCCAAAAGTAGTGAACTTCGCACATAACTAATAGCCCTAATAACATATCATCAAATAATGTTGCAGATTACATTGCTTCATTAAAATCATCAATTGCAATAGTAAAACGCATTCCCAGAGGAGCTCGACATGTTGTAGCACTATCATTAACCACAGTAGTAAGAAAAGTGGTTGAGCACAATGTATGTGCATGTGTAATTTACCTAGTTGGTTCGACCTTTTGACTTTTAGTTATAGGGTATTGCACTCGAATCGGAGCAAAGGTGGGTCTTTAACGCAAAATATAAAAGACAATTCAAATAATTTTGGCAGTAACCTTCCTATTGAAAAAACAGCAAGAAAAAAGCTAAATCATATTAAAAGAATTGAACATAAAATAAGTGATGGAGACCTACGAGGGGCATCTCAGCTTCTGTTTTCCACAGACGCGGTTGCCCCGGACACTCCGGAGACCCTGGCGTCGCTGCGGGCGAAGCATCCGCCTTCCTCGGGCTGCGCCGTGCCCAGGCCTGCTCCGCCGGGGCCGCAGCGTGCACTGGAGGTGACAGCAGGGGAGGTACTGGCCGGGGTGCTTATAGATAATTAGATATTTTTTCAAGCAATGGCGGCAACAGCGAAGACTTTGTCACCAAAATTACAAGCTGAAATAAAACGCGATGTCTTACGTATTGTTACTGCAGAAATAAAGCATTTGGAAAATGTGGAGTTAAGTTCAGTTGTGCAGCGAAGTCGTCCTTCAACATCAAGTTCAGGATTCGATATTTCAAATGAATTTCATTCATCTCAGCAATACGCACCAACTTCTGTTGCCAGAGCCAATAATACAATAATCGAAAGAACAAATCCTTTACACAATTTTTCTGCATTTAATAAGCCCGAACAACAATATAACACCGAACCAAACTATGGTACTACTCATATAGAATACATACCTACTCCTATATCCAGACATCAAAATAATAGTGATATATATAGCCCTCTCTTCATTCGCGCCGCGAAAGCCCGCGAAGATGAGTGTGGATGATGTTCACGCTTCGCGGCGTTCCCCGATTTTTGTCGGTATTTTGTCCTGCGACAAAGGGATCGCGAAGCGCGAACGAGAAAGCGAATGAACGCATCCACATTCGCAGCTTTCACAGTAGTAAACAAAACATCGAAGGGAGCGGTTCTGTGTGTGTTTGTTGGAAAAATGACGACAACTTGGGATAATGAGCTCGAGCTGACGCTCATTGAGTGTGCTAAGCTGAGCCGATACTCTGGCAGGCTAAACACAAGGACCATAGAAACAAGAATAAAGTTCACGATGCCTGGACACGCATAAGTGTTATCCATCCTCCATCTTCAAAGCCGCGAACACTACCGTGAACAAATGCGAGTGTGGAGGATCACAAGTTCAGGCGCGAATCACGGCGTTATTCATGGCGTTATTCACGGCGCGACTTCACGCGCGAGTGAAGAGCCCGCTTATGACAATAACTCCAATATTCAATTGCCGGACTATGAAAACTAATTTTTTTATAATACTTTCGCCTTTTATCATACTGTACTGTAGATACAATTGTGATCATAGATAGCTGATTATAAAAATAAACAATAACTAAATAAATCAAGAAGATAATACTACTACTACTAGACAATAAATCAAGACACAGACCAAGAAAATATAATGTCGCCCAACACTAAAGAGAACCCTATCAGTTATGCTAATATTACATCGAAAACAACGTTTCCAAAACGAGACCAAGCCATCATCATCGACTCCGTGAAAGGATTTTCTATCGAAGACTATATTATTATGATAGGACTGGCCACCGTAACAAAACCCACAACGATAAGGTATATTTCGCGAATAGCGAATCACAGTGTGTGCGTCTATATGGACACGAAACAAACCGCGGACCACCTCATTGAAACTATCAAGAAAGTGAAAGTCAGGGACACGTGGCTAGAAATAAGGCCTTTAGTCTCAAGAAATAAAAGGATAGTTCTTTCAAATGCACAACCAACAATTCCACATGAAATATTAGAAGAAAAACTGAAGGAATATGATGTTAAAATCATGTCCCCATTGTCATTCATCAAAGTAGGAACGCCTGATTTAGTGGGATTTTCACACGTATTATGTTTTAGACGACAAGTATACATTGCACCAGAAGACGTGAGTAAACTCCCTTCATCAATGAAAGTCACATTCGAAGACACGAACTATTGGATTTATATTACACACGACTCACCTTAATGCTTCGCATGCAACTCACTTGGACATTTGGCAGTAAACTGCCAAGTTAACTTTGATCAACTTGATGATTCCCAATCAAATGAACCACCAACTCGCCAACACAATTCCATTCGATGCCATTGATTCCTTTGCCAGAGAAAGAGGATGTGACGAAAGGCACTAAGCGCATACATTCACCCTCCACGTCCGAAGCTGCCCCTTCAGAAAACCCCGACAACGTAATCCTAAACGACAACTTGTTGTTTAGCGAATACACCGATGAAACCAGTAGCAATGTCTCAGTAGAAGAAGATACTCCAAAGTTACGATCTGTTACTTCCCTTATTTCTTAATAAATAATGTTTAGCATACAAATCAACACTAGCAGTACTTTTCCATTCAATATTCTTTTGCCGTCAGCATTGTTACTATTCGCGATACATTTACTTCAATTTAATTAGTTAGATTCTGAGTCTCGCGGTGTGCGGACACGTCCGCAACTTGGGAAATCAATATATTTTTGATTATGTATTTTTTCCCAAATAAACTTGCGTTTATTTGGAACCGTGTTTCTTTTTTAAAGACAATCTTACAAGCCCACGTAACAAATTGGTGTCAGAAGTGGAATGCCAGAATACCAGTTCCAGAAGAGCTGCAGTCGAGAGACACTGGCATAGAATCCAGGCGAAAGATTGTCTGCCGATCGACAATAAGCCTTGCCCTAAGAAAGGCCTGCGTCAGCCACATCCACAAAATTCCCGACTGATCGACGGTTAGTCTCAGCCACCAGGTCTGAGCCCGCGTTGGTGCCACCGAACAGGTCTAACTCATCCCAAAAGTGAAGCTGATTCCACGTGGTCTGGTTCCCACCGCGTGATCAGACGTGTCGTGCCAAGTTCCAGTCCAAGGTTGCGAGCCGCCGCGCGCCTGCCTTGTCCCGCCTCTGCATTCCGAAGCACAATCCAGGATGTTCCAAATGTTCCTGTTTCTGTGAGTCACAATTTTCTTAAAAGTGTAGTGATTTCTAATTTGGAACTAATTTTTAATATTTTGTCACTGATTTTCTTTGCTATTTTCTAAGGTTTTATTACGTTTCAAAGTTTTGCTAATTGTAATTGTAATTTTCAATATGACTGAACACAAATCAGATTCTAAGATGAAGACTAGATCTGCCTTAGCAGCTTCAGATAAAGGTCCACAAGTACCTTTATCAGTTTTAACAAAATTTATTAAGTCTTATAGTGGAGACAAAGAGTCCCTCCCTGCTTTCCTCACAAATTGCGACAATGCAATGTCATTGTCATTCACAGTTAGAAGGTAAAGCACAGGTAGAGTGCAGCCTCAAAAATTTCAGTGCTTGGGAAGAAGTAAAATCCTTCCTAAGAAGCTCCTTTGGTGAGAAAAAACACATCACACATCTTTTATCAGATCTTCAAAATTGTCGTCAGTTACATTCAGAAGATGTAACCCGATACATCTTAAGGTTAGAGTCCAATCTAACCAGGTTGTTGGCAGATATTCACAATAATTGCAAAGATCCTTCAGAGCTTCCTGCTAGAGTAGCTGCCATGGAGTACTTGGCTATTAATAAAAAGTCCCTACTCCTTACTACTACGAGCTTAATTCAATACTAGATACTCCTGGCGTTGAGCCGTATTAACGTTCGACTAAGTTCACTATTAATAAACTCGGAGTAAGATTGGAGTAACTATTCTTGTAAAATGAATGAATCTGACCGGAACACTTCCTATTTTCATTCAATTTTGACAGATGTTGACATTTAGATGACTTAAACAGCATTACTCCCCGCCTCCGCCGGTCATCCATCATAACAAAACAATCAACACAAATACCTCTTTGGGAAGTTAAAAGTTTTACCCAAATTAATTTTTTTTATAAAATTATTAAATTGCGTTCCATTTCTGTCTCAAACACCTACAACGGGTCCCCCAGTGATAGGGGTGATTCAGATAACGATATATCTGCCAAAAAACGAAAACTACAAAAACCATTGGCAAAGTCCAAATTCGCAGTTTCCACGAAACCCAAATATGTAAGATTATTCCCTGAAAAGGAAGAATATCCAGAATACAAAGTATTTGTTGAAAGCCAGGATAAAGAAAAGATCGGAAACAAGAATCCAATATCATTAACGAAATTATTCACGGAATGCATTTAAATTAGCTGGCACAATCAACACGGTCGATAATGCATAACCTACAATCGTAAACCTAAATTGTGATTATTTGTGAAATACTTGGTAGTTTTATACACCTGTGATACAGCTAACCATGGACATGGATAAACCTAAACGCGTACGATCAGCAAACTGGGACGAGGGAGAAAAGGTATGATGTTTCTACCAATACTTAAATTAAATAATCTGACAATTATTAGTAAATTCATAACATTTTTCTTTTAATTTTTACAGATGTTATTGACGGAGATAATGAAAGAGTTCTCCAGAATAATAGAAAATAAAAGCCTCACCACTAACACAAGCAAGGAGAAAACCAAGGCTTGGGCAGCTGTGTCCAATGTAAGTACATATCTACCATAACATAAACGTGGTATTTTTTAGTAAAATGTTATTTCTTACCTATTTTAAAATGGTACTTTTTACCTATTTATTAAGTAATGAATGCACTTTTCATGTCTTTTTCAGGTTCAACAAAAGCAACATGACATGCGTCCTAGGGATTTAAAACAAATTCAAATTCAATGGAAGGGTATGAAGATGGGTGCTTAAACCAAAATTAGCCAATATAAAAAGGCAGTTAGCCTGACTGGTGATGGGCCAAAGCCACCAAGCCCAAGTAATGAAGAGAAGAACATTGTAGACGTATTAAATCCTGGCGAATTACTTATTGACTACAATGAATTTGATTCTGATGGAATAAATATTCAAGTGACGTGAACTATTTGACACCACAACTGAAACATCTTTCTTTGAATCGTTCATTTTGCCTGCAAATTGTCATTGAAAAATGTCTAATATGAGAAGAAGACGCTAAAGCTACTGTTAGGAAAACAAATACGGAATTACATTTTTTTGCGTAAATATGGGTGTGTCTACGAGTATTTGCCAAACCAAGGTGGTGGGGATTCTAATGATAGTAATATACTTAACGGATATATTGTGTACTTAATTATATAACGAAGACCGATAAATGTGGGTTTTATTTTAATTATTGATGTTCCTAAAAGTAAATTAGGTAACCGTATCTCTTAAAAATGTTTTGATATAGTTGCTGAACTATGGATTAATTAGCTATACCTACCATTTTGATAAAATTAATTCTTTAAAGAAAATCTATAATTCCACCGAACGTATCTAACGGGATTGCTGCATTTTCAAATAAATCGACGCCGTCATGGAAAGTAACAATACACCATAAGAGAGCCGAAGACTCTACTCTTGACATATGTTATACCAAAAGGTATAAAGGTAATAATGCGTTCAGAAAAACAGTTCTGCAAATATTATTAAAGATTATATTGGAAATCAGTACATTTGGTGTAACTTTTAGATATTTTACTAGAAAAAACAATTTACGGTAATCGGTTAACATACCTATAGAAGACCTAATACATACCAACGGTAGAATTTCAATTCTAAGAGACTACCAGTGTCACGCAAATGTTTTGACTTTCAATGAATGTACTATACTTGTACTTATGCTGAATAAAAACATTTGACTTTGACTTATAAAAATCTAACAAGTAAGAAACGTTCGCATTTTTATCCACTGGATAAAACATGCGCTAAAATTACTCAAACGTTAAACATTACGGTTAAGTGTATGCACTACTCGAACCTTGCTTGCTTAAATGACTATTTACAAGAAAAAAAGTTTTATAAATAGCTGCGTGGTCCTGTATGGTCCTGTGGTCCTGTGTGGTCCTGTGTGGTACAAGTTCCCATCATCCCCTAGTCGGCTTTTCACTTTTTGTATTTATTATTGTTTTTTGTATTGTTCTTTTGTTACTAACACACTTTTTGTTTTGTTTTTGTTCTTGTTACTAACAACATAGGCCCTAGATGCCCAATAAATGAATTTTATTATTATTATTATTAAAAAAGTAAATTAAGAACTACGTCCAAACCGTTTCACTAGGGATTCCCCGTATCGCTCGGTTTCACATGCTTCTTAACGAACTCGTAAAAGGCCGACACATCTTCCGGTTTATCATCTGAAACAAACAAAAAATTGTATGCATCCTTAAAGCATACATACATACGCTTCACGACTTGTGTATACACACTCCCTTTTTTATTATGGCGGGGTAGTCTAAGGCTTGAATGCCCATCTCCGAAATTTCGAAGGCATGTTAGATATGGGTCATTCGAAGCCCGCGTATCACTAGATAGACAGCACCCAACGTGATAGGTAGTGATTAAAACTATCCCTAATAATTAATATCGTTGCCCTACAGAAGTTAATAGAGATCATGGACCACGCCCGTCGGTTATAGACTCTTCTGATATCTATATGAAAAAAGGGAAAAAACGATCGAATGTATCGAATAAGGGAAAACATCGGGAGGAAAAATACCTGTTCTCGGAACAGGTAATAATTATGCTTCTAATTGGCGACATGGCTTACCACCTGTCACATCGAGTACTATCTGCTCAACACGTGGGTTCGCGATTGCCATATAATCACTACCTTCGCAATTTCGGAGATACCCGCAATGGTCGTGAACGCGTTTGTCTTTTTTTTATCATACACATCACGTCTGATTCCCTTCAGAGTTGTAGGCAGAGCTCACGGATCCCCATTTGTCCCAAACCTGACAGACCACTTTCGCTTCAATGCGACACATACAACTTCTCATACACACTCGGCGGTTATAGGGACGTCACCATTTTTCAAATAATCGAGTTTTTTGTTACAATCATTGTATTATTATAAATGATAATATTTAGAACACTATTACACCAATTGAACTAGCCCCTTGGTAAGTTCATTTAACACTTGTGTCAAGGATACTAGTACATATTATACATACATATGTATGTTTATGTATTTCTTAAATATAGAGTACCCGCCACATAAGGTGGCAGTAGCCAAACTTGGAACTAAATTTGACGTTTCCGCCATTGCGTGTTATTTTGTATGAAAGGTAAATTTAGTATTACCAGCGTTGTGTTTTTTGCCCACTCTTTGTAATTTTTATGTTTGTTAAGGGTGATTATAATAAATTGATTTCTGGAGTTTCTTGTTAGTTCTTCTCCAAGGGTCTCCGCTGAACTTCTTCTTCTCAATCGTTACGCTCTTATCAGAGCGGTCGTGGTCTTCATGACGTGGCATCTTGAGCAGCCGAAATGGTTGGTGAACTAACCTCGGTAAAAATATGTAAAGACAATGCTCAGTGCCATGTTTGAAATAGTTTTTTTACATACATACATACACATCACGCCTGATTCCCTGTAGAGGGGTAGGCAGATATCACGGATCCCCATTTGTCCCGATCCTGACAGACCACTTTCGCTTCATTGACATTCATACATTCTCTAATACACTCTCGGCGGTTATAGGTACTCCTAACGCCACCTTTTTTCAATATAGCGTCTATCTGACTGTTACATATATGTCTTATTAGGCCGGCCCCTACGTAACCGCCCTTCCACTTCACTCATATATATTCCTTTTGTCAATATATAGTTTTTTTAATTTGTACTTAGATCATAAAATAACTTTCAAAGAGAGCTTATGATAGGGCCTATTTTGAATAAAAATATTTTGACTTTTGACTTTGGTATATTAATTTGTTTTATTTGAGTTTATAGCTCTGCAACCAAAGATCGTTACAAATGAAACCTCAATATAATGTATCGAGCCGTATGGCACAGTGAGTGCTAGTTTTGGCATGTTTACTGGCAACACTGGATTACGCGACTGTGGCGACGCCTCCAACTGCCACCTTATGTGGCGGGTACTCTACGTTGACTAGTACCCTTGACAGAAGTGTTAAATGAACTTACCAAGGGGCTAGTTCAATTGGTGTAATATTGTCCTATAGTGTATTCGCGTTAAGAAAATAGTGACGGCATGATATTCAGACGTTAAACTGGCCAATGAGACGTGAGTGAATGAGAAAACAGTCACATCGACCAATCGCAGACAACCGTTGTCACGTCTCATTGGTCAAATCGTCGGGACATGATGACATCACTATTTTCTTAATGTGAATATACTATAGTACATATTATATGTATATATTTCTTAAATATACGTTGACTAGTACCCTTGACACAAGTGTTAAATAAACTTACCAAGGGGCTATAGTCTATTCGCGTTAAGTAAATAGTGACGTCATGATTATCAGAGGTAAAACTGGCCAATGAGACGTGAGTAATGAGAAAAAGACTAATATTGACCAATTGCAGACAACCGTCGCCCAGACAGTTCTCGCGTCTTATTGGTCAAATCGTTTGGGTAATGATGACGTCACTATTTTCTTAACGCGAATACACTATAGGACAATATTACACCAATTGAACTAGCCCCTTGGTAAGTTCATTTAACACTTCTGTCAAGGGTACTAGTCAACGTATATTTAAGAAATACATAAACATACATATGTATGTATAATATGTACTAGTATCCTTGACACAAGTGTTAAATGAACCTACCAAGGGGCTAGTTCAATTGGTGTAATAGTGTTCTAAATATTATCATTTATAATAATACAATGATTGTAACAAAAAAAACTCGATATATTGAAAAAGGGTGACGTACTTATAACCGCCGAGTGTGTATGAGAAGTTGTATGAGCCGCAATGAAGCGAAAGTGGTCTGTCAGGATCAGGACAAATGGGGATCCGAGATTTCTTCCTACCCCTCTGGAGGGAATCAGGCGTGATGTGTATGTATGTGCAAAAAAAGGCAAAATTGGTGTAATTTAAATATTACATTATTAGACGTACCTTGGACGTGGGCAGCCTCCGTCCCCTCGTCGTCACTGGAGCTCTCGTTGGCAGGATGCTTGAGGTACACGTCGGAGATCTCCCTCCCAGCCCCCACTTCTTCTATTAACTTCTTCTGCAGCACTGCATCTTCCACGCCTGCGCCAATTGGAATGGGACAATGTTTAACAGATATGTTTAACAAATAATAATAATAATATATATTTACCGCCACAAAAACTTACACGGGCTGGCATAGTGATACGCGGGCTTCGAATGACCCATACCTAACATTCCTTCGAAATTTCGGAGATGTGCATTCAAGCCTCTGACTACCCCGCCATAATAAAAAAGGGAGTGTGTATCCACAAGTCGTGAAGCGTATGTTATGTGTTTATGTAAAAACATACACAATACCAAATTTACAGACTAGGAGGTATAGCTTGTGCATGTTATTGTCGCAGCAAAAAGGTATATTTGATGTTAATATACTGATGAATGATAATAGATTGAGAAAAGGATTATATCTGGGTGGGTGAAGTGAAAGGGCGGTTACGTAGAAGCCGACCCAACAAGACATATGACAGTCAGATAGACGCAATATTGGAAAAGGGTGACGTTAGAAGTACCCATAACCGCTGAGTGTGTATGAGTGTCATTGAAACGAAAGTGGTTTGTCAGGAACGGGTAAGATGGGGATCTTTGATCTCTGCCTACCCCTCTACAGGGTATCAGACGTGATGTGTATGTTTGTATGAATACTGACTATTCACGTCCTTCAACCCTTTACGGAGGAACAAAACCTCGAACACATGAAATATCGTTGGTCACTTTTAGCAGTCATGTCATCGTGGCATTTTAATGGAATATTCATTGCCAGTCCATCACCCAATAGATTCCACATACCCCTAGTCTTTAGTCGCCAACGACATTGGAAGAACGGCAGCTAGTCATTCTTTTTACGTCCCAGCTAGCACAGGACCACTATTGTAGGAAGTTATTACACCAATTGAACTAGCCCCTTGCTAAGTACATTTAAGACTTGTGTTAAGGGTAGTATTTAACGTATATTTAAGAAATATATACTTATTATATATAGATAAATACATATAAAAACAACAACCAGACTGGAAAGCAGAAGAAAAGCGTAGTTCTTAACTCTGCCTCCACCGGGAATCGAACCCGGGACCTCACGATTAATATACCTGTACAGTCTTCAATATACCTGTACAACTATAATATACCTGTATCTTTCTTGAGATTCTCCTCCTGTTGCTTTTTCTCTTGCAATCTTTGTTCACGCATCTTAATCCAATCAGCCTTGTAATCTCTGCAATATTTACAAGTTCTTGTAGAGTGACGTTACAAGTACCTTTACGTATGGAGAAGTGTATGAAACAGTCGTCTATGGTTCGTCAACAAAGTCAGCAGCTCAATCAAAATTGAATTAACAAATATTTATTTTCGGCTGAATCAAATGTAATGCCAAATTGGCTAAATATGTTCGCTTTGGATCCTCAACTGGAAAGAACCAAAGTACAGGGAAGACAACAATTGTTACGCCGACTTCGTTTTCTTCGTTTGTAGCGGCTAATGGGGCGTTAGTGTAACCATGGTGATGGAATAACAAGTGCAAACGCCATGGCATCAGTGTTTGTACTTGTGCCAACATAACCTTAGTGGTGAATTGCTTATTGAAGAATAAAATGTATGAATGTCAATGAAACAAAAGTAGTTTGGCTCCTTGATCTATGAACATAGCCCTCTGTTGGAAGATAGGTGTGATGTGTATGTTTGTATGTAGAGCTATAATTGTATTACACTAAAAAACATTATTTGTATTTATAACAAAAGTTTTTAAAATTTGTTTAATGCTATATGTTCCTGGCCACATTACAATATGTGAATGTTAATTTTATTGACTGTGGTGATGTAAGAATTTGTGTTTATATTATTTACCTCTCATATTCCACTGCCGCTTCATCCACCAATTGGAAGAATTCTTCTATTCCCTAAAATATTAAGTTAAATTTATTATTATTACCCATTAATTCTAGAATACCTAAATATTTGTATTTAAATAACTACTAACTAATATATGTAGGTGAAGTGGAAGGGCGGTTATGTAGGGCCCGGTGCAATAGGTCATATGTCACTCATATAGAAGCCCTATTGACAAAGGGTGAGGTTAGAAATATCTAAAACCGCCAAAATGTGTATGAGGACTTGTATGACTGTCAATAAAGTGGTTTCTGCCTACCCCTCTACAGTGAATGGGGCGTGACATGTATGAATGTATGCTCTTTGATGAATTGAACACAATACCAGAATGAATGGTTGCCTCCAAACTTAGAAGGCTCCGTACACAATGGCAAATGAAGCATGTGGCGACCTCTAGAGCGCCACACACACACACAGAAACCTAAGTAAATCTAGGTTGCAATTAGTTAAACATAATTACCACAGATGACGCCGCCAAGAATATAAAATAATAATTGCACACAAATCAATTCCTAGAACGCGCAAGTGAAATATTTATCGGAAACAAGATATATACAAATTTCCAACTCAGGCCATTAGCCTGGACGAACACCTGCCCAGGTAGGAAGCTTCCTCTTTTCAAGTAGGACACAGTGGATTCCTACAAAGCATAAAACTATCAATAATTATCAACTTTCAGCTAAAATGAGGAAGTACAATTTAAACTGAGAAAGAGACATACATTTTGTTTCTTATTATTGGAGGGGGAAGTAAAATAGTCCATTGATCATCATTATCTATTCATTGTGATCACAACCCCAATACTAATTGCTATAAATCACTAAAAAGATATTGAATATTATTAGACAAAGGGATTAAATTACTTTATTCTATAACCATTCATACATACATATTTATATTCAAGGTCCTAATTTACGAATGGATAGATCGAGACCTATCAATCACAGCTTTGAATGATCCAACCAAATCTCTCTCGCTTCACTAACACCCATTAGCCTTTCATACATACTCATCTATTACGCTGGGTACAATAATATTGTAATACAATAAGTAATATTGTAATAAGGTTTAAAGGTTTAGTGACTAAAAGCCCCTACACACGGCCCTAAAATCAGACCCGATATCGGGACGGTGAAATTGTGGATGAAATCGGCTGCTACTCTACACACGTCCCTGCCAGTCAGTACTGAGTTGACTGTGTAACAAACAACTCATCGATCCGAGATGCCGCCAACACTTTCAAAGCAGCAAAAAATAGGCATTGCCTTGGCGCTTACTATGGTGCCACCTAAACAGAGAGAGAAAAGTTCCAATAGCATTTTGTATCCCTCTTGTCGCATGTCGCGGTTGTTGTGTTCATTATGCTTTTTATCCCATAAATAAGACAAATCTCTATAAAGATCAATAATCTTCGTCCACGCTTCTCGGTCCTTCTCCTTCGCCATGTTTTATATCGCAAAAAAGTCCCAATAGCGTAAGCACGTCGTATCGCCGCAGCACTCGCGCGCATACTGGTAGAAATCGGACCCGATTTAGCTACACACGAGCTGATAACACTCCCCTAGTTGATAATCTTCCCTAAATCGTGAGGTCGCCCGAAGCGATTTCAGATTTAGGGAAATGATAAAGTTTAGGCTTCCGATTTGCCAATACACGAGGCGATTTAGGGTACGATCTAGGGTCCTCCCCACCACTTCCCTGATATCGGGTCTGATTTTAGGGCCGTGTGTAGGGGCTTTATGATTGGAAAGGGCATACGTAGATGGTTTGGACATGTTATGTGGATGAATGATAGTTCATTGAGAAAAGGAATATATGTGAGTGAAGTGGAAGGGCGGTTACTAACGGACCGGCCCAATAAGACATACCTATATGACAGTCAGATACACGCCATATTGAAAAAGGGTGAAGTTAGGAGTGCCTATAACCACTGAGTGTGTATCAGAAGATGTATGAGTGTCAATGAAGTGAAAGTGGTCTACTAGGATCGGGACAAATGGGGATCTGTGATCTCTACCTACCCCTCTACAGGGTATCTGGCGTGATGTGTATGTATATATTTATCAACCCTCACCTCTCCAGTATGGGCGCTAACCCCACAGCATTTGAGTCCATTGTAGAACTCGTCCAACGCAAGGGCCATAGACCTTGACAGGTTCCCAATGTAGGACGTTCCACCTTCACCGTCTCCATCAGCGTCCAGCGCGTCTTGGAAGGCCTCAAAGTCCCTCATCCATTCCACTGCGTATGCGTTGTCAACTACGTCAGTCTGGTGAATAGGAATAGAATACTTCATTAAAAAGTTTGTGTAATTAATTTTCAAATATTATTAAATTGTATACCAATGGCAAAAATAAATCATCCCTATAATTTCAATCATGAGAATGGTTTTAGGCTTTTGGAAACATGGGAACCGGTAATCATGCGATTATATAAGCGTGGCGTAACTGCAGATGTGTCTTGGGATAGTGTAAGTGTACTATGTGGTGCTATGGATTAACAATAATTCCAATTGTGAGGGTAGACAGACATTAGCTGAGACGCCAGTCTTCCCGTGACCATAGCCTATGCCACTGGGTCGAAACGTCAAGTGAAATAAAGGTATTTATAATCTTTATTAATTTATGGTGATACAACCCAGTGTAACATAGTCAATAAAATTACATATTCTTATGATTAATAATATTTAACCAAAAAAAACATTAAATAATTTTACTTACCTTATTCATAACAACAATAAATGGTAGCCTACTCTTGTACAATATTGAACAGGCGTACAGCATATTTGACATAAATGTGACAGGTGACACACTCCTCACTGTGTCCATGACATACACCACAACTGTGGGGCAGGTCGAGGCTAAGGCTTCTGTCACTATTGTGCCTGATGCTGACCATGTGAATACTTCAATCTGGCCTAAAAAATAAGTAATTGTAAACAATAATAGTATGAGTCTGGAACATAACAAGGATGCTTACTAGCTGAGTCTAGCTGCAGTTCTTCCCAATATATCATAGGAAGCAACTAAGGGACTAGAGGTCAACAGACAATGAGCCTAATATTCATGTCTAAAAGTGACATTATGTCTCTGAGGTTCTGTCCACTCCAAAAGGGATTAAAGGATCTGAATGTATGTAAATATATCATTTCATTGTCTCTAGCTAAAACTTACTATGGCCTATTTCAAGAATAAGTTTAATTTGCCATAATGCGCAATAATGCAATAAAATATGCAAAAGCGCATAAATGTTACAATGTAACAAAGACTCTGGCTGAACATTAAACCCTGAACCTTAAACTTCTAGATTTTATGTCCCAACACATACTTTACCTATACTTATGATGTTAACTTAACAACTTACCAGGTGTATCAATAACACAATATTTGTGTTTTTTGCCTGCCTTCTCAATCAGATCAACTACTTGTCCAAACTTAGTTGAAAATAAATTCAATGCTGTCACTATGCCTCCATTAGGACCCAGGCCATACTGTTTCATCACTTCCTTATAATTTACAGTATCTCTTATGTCTGGAACAATTTTAGAATAAATAAACAAGAATCTAATTTAAAAATATATTAAATTACATGATTTACAATTAGTGATGACTTCAAGGGCTTTATAGATGAAAAAATCAATACTTTAGAACATTCTAATTTACATAACATGTGTTATTTTTACAAGCATTCTAAGTTACACATGGTGTAAACATTAAATCAATGCAATATCTTTATTGTACTTCGATCAATATGTATGAAATAATTCTTGATAATTTATACAAACCTATATTAGCGGGAAACGGGACTTCTCTACACGCAGGGTCCAGATTTATTAAATATGGTCTTGAACCTTCACAAACATGACCAGCCAAACGACGAGTGAACGATGTTTTACCAGCACCAGCCATACCTAAATATAGGAAAATAAGATAGTTTATTTTAAGAAAGAGGCAACGAAACAGTGATCATAATAATTATTGAAAAATATACGTAAAATCAAATAAAAACTAGCTCTGCTCAAAAATTACTGTCAAACAATAACTAACCTAAAATAATAAGGCACACAGGTTTTCTGGTATCTCCTGATGCTTCTGCCATTTTCGTACAGTAGCTATAAGCTTTTGCAACTTTAAGACACCGTATTTTAAACAAAATCACAGTAAATCAATTTAGGCGGGCTCAAAACCCAGGTCGCAACCGCTAGTAGCAAACAAAACAATCACGAAGGGATTGCGAATGAAAACAAACGTGTGTGACTCTTGGTTGAACCAACATGACTGACAGATAGTAAAATGATAAATTCTAGGAAAATTTTACTTAAGTTTGGTATAATATTACACGGTAATGCAATCTGATAGCCAGTAATTTTGTAGTATTTCAGTCAACTTAATAATTCTTTATGCATAACTGATCCCCGACAGGATCCGGAGTTTAGTTAAGGTAACCATACTTGAGTAGTTGTTATGAATGGTAGTGAGTACTCGCAGGATACCTCAAAAATTTAGGCAATATTTACCAAACGTATTGGAATTCTCCGGTACATTATTGATCTTCTATTCTCAGCTTAAATCTCGTATCATGTAGCAATCGAAATTAAGTTTTTTTAATTTTCTATGCACATTTCCGCATTGAAAATATATTTGCTAAATGCACCATATACTACGGATGAGAAAAAACTTCAAGGTAAATACTTACCTGTTCCCGAACAGGGTAATAGTTAACGATTGTAAATGGTGACTCGGCTAACATGTTGAATACTATCTGGTTAACATTATATATGTTATGTGAGTTCGTGAAGTATGAAGGCCATAGAATTACTATGTCCATAATTGCTGAGATGGACAGGCGTTTTTTTTTTATCCCGCAATAATGCTCATTAAAGGACATATTACAGTTATAAAGAGAGATAAAATAAGGAAAACTCATCTGCTTACAAAATTTTTATTCAGTTACACAATGAATTATGTAAAATCTACAGCACAATATTAAATGACACATTAGTTTTCGAATTCAAAAATAAATTATATCGGAATGTTTACAACAAAAATAAATAATCCTCAACAGAAATCACAAATTATAATAGTCGACACCTGACATCATCAGAATAACATCTTAACGATGCGATGCTATTTCCTCGACGTTAAGTTTAAATTATACCTAAATAATTGACTAGAAAAAAAACTCTCACTTAAGTTTAAAACACAATTTGCATATGTCTAGGAGACTAAATGTTTACTGGAAATAAAAAATTTTTCTCCTGCTTAGCCTCTATTGAAAGCGGCACAGGAATTGTTTTTAAATTCATATTGTTTAACGCCGATATCATTTACTGACAACTAGCTTTTATATTTCCAGCATTCAATTAAAGCTACTGAATTTCAAAAGAAATCCACAAAGCTGTGTACCTACTTGAAAATATTTTGGTTAATCTTTATTTCATAAAGTCGACAACCTTTTGCCATTACACATAAAATTTGCCTTAAATTTATAAATAAATGCTTTTCCTTATGCCAAAGTACGAGTATAGCTTAATCGTTAAGTTAAATAAGATCAAAGACTAGAACCTCTGGTATACTTATTTGGTAAGAATATGACAAATACTCATAAACGCAAGCTACAGACTAGTACTAGGAAAATATATTATTAACTAAGAGATCTTATTCCTTAAAATAAATATATAAACGTTTAAAATATACTTAAAAGAGAAAAATATAAGACGAGGGTAGGGTAGGTAACAGAAATTTCTCGATGCTTTTGTCACACAAAAGTATTTTACCTTCCGAAAACATTCAACTTCTAACAAAATCGTCACATAGAATACATTCAAAGGATGTGTCTACGAACAAATTAAGTCATTAAGTAGGTACATACTTTCAAATTTGGTTCCATGATTGATTCATTTACAAGTACCCGCAAATGTACGGAGAAATATTTAGGTATACATCATTCAAATATAAACGTCAATTTTTATGTCACAATGATTCAATACTCAGACAAAACTCTTTTTTATGACAATTTATGTATTATTTTACTGATACACCATTTCCATTTTCTTTTACTCGTATAACCGAATAAGTTACTTGTAAAATAAATAAAACATTCACTTAATTTTTGAACGATGCATACCTAAAGCGTTCTTACTCATACAAATGACTCTAATTACGGGCACCAATCAACGACAGAACCACAATAGCGTGACAATCACATCTTCCATTTCTTGGCCGAGAACAAGACCGCCCTTTGCTTGAGGAAGAGCGAGTAGCTTTGCTTCTTCGGCGCGGCGGCCATCTTGCGCCCTGGCTTGGCGCGGCCGCGGCCCACCCCCCCTCGCCGCCCTCACGACTCGGCTTTCACCTCAGACGGCCCCGGGGGCTCCTCCTCACTGTCCTGAGCGTCCCTCGCCTGCTGGATCTGCTGGTTGTGCAGCGTGCGTAAGTGCCGCAAAAGGTTCGACTTCACGTTGAAGCCCTTGTTGCATAGCCCGCATACGAATGGCCGTTCGCCTGTTTGTAAGAAACGAAATATAGAGGTGTTTAAATGGATATTGTAGGCATCGAATCAAATCGTAACCGTTATTCCTCTCAGTGTAGTAACACATAGTGAAGTGAATTCTATAATTAGTTACAGGTGAGGTGTTTGGAAAACTACCCTCATATAACGTCTTATGATATTTTTGAGCAATTTTGCCAAATTTGAAACAAAAGAATTGCAATATTCTGAACTTGGGAAATAGCTGCTTTTACTTTTACATCAATAATAATAAATGCAGTGGGTGTACTTAATATACGATTTGTATGTCAAATGAATCTACAATCCGACCATCCATGGTTTATCTTCATTGTAAGAATCCAGTGGCTTATTGTTGTTTAAAGTCCCCTAAGTTTCTTTTATTATTTATTTCTAAGATAAAAATTATAAGAATTTCTATGCACATTTTCGTAATAAAAATACATTTACGATATGCATTAAATACTACGGTGAGGGAAAACATCGTGAGGAAACCTACTTGTTCCCGGAACAGGTAATAGTTAGGGCTTGTAAATCGCGACATGGCTAACTACCTGTCACATTGAGTACTGACTATCTGATCAACACGTGGGTTCGAGGTGGCCTTAGAATTACTACCTTCGCAATTGCGAAGATGGAAACGTGAACTTCTGACTACCCTAAGGTTAACGCATTGTTATGTCTAAGATAAAAAAGTAATGTAACGTTCTCTTTACCCGTGTGAGTCCTCAAGTGGATGACCATACTGGCGTGCGAGGGGAAGATCTTCTTGCAGTAGGAGCAGGTCTTGCCATAGAACGCGTTTTCTGTGGAACGATCGTGGCTGTTTGTACCGGAGCTGTTGTTCGATTGGGCCAATTCTAGACAACCGACATTCACAGCGGGTTTAGATAAGTGGAACACACTTGCACATAGTCTATGCATATGCTATACTTTGTTAATGTAATCTATGATTTCTTAAGATAAGCTACAAGATGTCAAGTTAAAATATTCTTAAAAAGCTTAATTTATTACGGAAATTCGAAATTTTGATAATAAAAAACGTAATAATTTTTCGTAACAAAAATCTTACTATACAAAAAATAATAAAATAATCTTTGACTTTCATCAAAAAAACAATAATACCCCAGGATTGCAAATAATAATAAATTAACAAAGCTGCATGTAAAAAGGCGTGAGTGACCATTATGCGTGTAGCAAAAGCGTTAGTAAGTTAATTTATTAACGATTTATTCAAAATATACTACAATCTTTTTTCAATAATACAAGAAGATATTTAGTTTTCTTTAGTAATTAAAATTAATACATCTAATTCGGTATGTCTAGAATCAGCCACATACATAACAATCACTTAATCAAAAATATAATGGGTGGGTTAAATTTACAATAAGCTCATTGTGGTTATAATAAAGACACAGGGTTTGAATCCTGCAATCTACTAACAAATTGTAAGTAAACAAGTTTTTAAAAATATAGATAAACATTTACAAAATCTCTCATAAACTATATCATAAATTATATCATCATTGTATTTTTATTCCATTTCTTCTAAACCGATATCAATATTTTATTTCCAAGCACAAAAATACTCTTAACCCTTAACACTTATTGCCTTTATATATCCAACCACAATAAACTTATTAACCATTATTATACATCTTCTATCCATCTCACCTGTCTCAGTGTGCGTGCTCTGTATGTGTCGGACCCACTCCGCAGGATTAGGGAAGTGCTTCTGACATAGATCGCAACGAAGCAGTGCTACCGTTTCTTCTGTGTCGTCACTCTGAAATATTTATTACTTAGTAAATTATCTCGAAACTTAATTTTTAATATTTTTCACGTACGCATTATTTTAGCACAAGCGCAGTAGAATATATCTAATAATAATATTATAGGACGTTATTACACCAATTGAAGAAGCCCCTTGGTAAATACATTTAAGACTTGTGTTAAGGGTACTAGTCAACGTATATTTAAGAAATATATACTTATTATATATAGATAAATACATATATAGCATATATAATCAACGACCAGACTGGAAAGCAGAAGAAAAGCGTAGTTCTTAACTCTTCCTCCACAGGGAATCGAACCCGGGACTTCACGATTAGCGTTCAGGCGTCTAACCGATCGCGCCACGCAGGTCGTCATATCTGAATCGCAGTCAGTCGAATATCTGATCAATAATAGTGTGAAGTTGGCACTGGATTTGCAAATGTGACAAATTTTGCCATTTTGAAAGCGATATTTGACACTTTTGCTGATATCATTGGCGAAATATGACACTTTATCTTTGACACCGAACTGATATTTTTGCAAAGTCATTAGTGGACTTAGGCCGCAGACTTCAGGTTAGAATAGACAAATAAACTCCTATATACATTTGTTCACCACCAACACAATTCTCTTAGCACTGCCTTTACTCGTACATGTATTCTATATGTCTTTATCAATACTTACATCAGATCGTAGCTTCCTTTTCCTGGTATGATGTGTTTCGTTATTAGCGTGGGCTTCCACGTGTCGGACCCACGCCGCGGG
Source organism: Leucoptera coffeella (assembly GCA_030578115.1). Taxonomy (NCBI): domain Eukaryota; kingdom Metazoa; phylum Arthropoda; class Insecta; order Lepidoptera; family Lyonetiidae; genus Leucoptera; species Leucoptera coffeella. Next base: position 11,688 of record JAMBLF010001393.1, on the reverse strand, counting down.
CACCGTGAACACCTCTGCGCACAACTCACACGCTAAGGGACTGTACACCTGAAAGTTATTTTTTGGGGTCAACAAAAAAGTAGCTTTTGTTACGTAAACGTGGCTTCGAGTTTGAATGAAACCATAAAGATGTTAACAAACTTTTTGTCTCGAAACGTTTACACCTGTTAAAGTTGGGTTACATAATGAATAGAAGTTACATAACCTAAAATATTTTAATGATTGTTTGGGCGTCATGTACAACATACTCGATATATGGTCTAGTGTCGACACCTGCCTTAATTCGTTTAAAAGGCGTTATTTAGCAGTTAGTAGATTTTTAAACTTAGTAGTATTTTTTAAAAACATCTTATAAAGACGCTGCTGCCGACCCTCTGACACCGCAAATTTATTTTTATACAACACAATATTTTTACAAGGACAAAAACCCTGACTTATTTCCTAACGAGACAGGCAGTCACTATCAATCGCCACCTTGAACGATCTTGACAAATCTAGCTTCACTTACACCCATTAACCACATACACTCTCTTCTTTCATTCTTCACGCTACGCACTTAAGAGGAATGTCTCCTAGGGGACATGAGACTTACCAATCCCTCTTCATCGATGTCGACCTCATCCAATGGCTCCGCCTTAACGTTCATCTCGGCCTGGAACATCTCTGCGATGGATTTATCTTCTTCCTCCATGCTATCTGCGTCCCAATCTGGCTCTTCCTTCACGTGGATCTCTGTGCTCAGGCCGCTTTTGTCTGCAAGAAAAAAAGACATTTAAGTATCAAAACTAGATCTCAAGGTACTTAAGTTCCGATTATAAGTAAAGTGACCGAAAAAACAGTTGCGTAAAAGCAGTTAGAAGATTAAATAGTCACTATAGTCACAGACTATTTTCGACCATGTAGGATATGTCGATTTAGCTCTCAGAGTTAAAATACGGAATATTATTCTGATTACTTCAACGAAAGCAAGAGTGTTGAATGAATTATCGCAAATGTCTTGATAATTTAAGCTTTACGTCTGTACCACACATCATTATTATAAACAGTGAACTTAAAGATACCAATAAAAATTCTATTGATTTTACTGGACATAACATTTATATAAGAAGATTTATGTATATTGTAATCGCAAGAACATAGCTATTTTGTGATGCTAATACCACAGAGTAACGTAAATATCCTTACCATCATTATCATTGTCCTTTTCTTCGTCATTGCTGGCAACCTTTTGTCGTTTCCCATACTTCTTGCCTGCCATCTGTCTTTTCACTCTTGGCAACACTTCGATCGGTGACTCTCTATCTGAAGAGTTGTTTGACGAAGGTGGGTTGGCTATCACAGCTGCTAAGTCTTGCGTGGGGGCTTGTGTCACCATTACTGGCTGACCTTTGGGTGCGCCCGGTCGTATAGCTCCTTGGGCTGTTGGTTCGGTGGTTTTGATGAAGACTAGCTTGGGTGCTCCGATGAACATTGGTCTGCAAGGGGAAGTTTATGTGTAGGAAAGTGGCGGCACCTAATATGAAAGTTGGTTTGTCATATTTGTATGTTTAAAGAATAGTCACTGAACCAAAATTACCACAAGTTTTGTTAGGTTATTAAGATAAATTCTACGCTGTTGTGTCCTCCCTACATAACATACGTACTCGTACTAAACAGTTTTATTTAGTCTACAAATGTATGCCTTCGTACTAAACCCACTTGACAATATAGATATGTCCCAAACAACAAAAACGAAATCTATTAAGTAATAACACGATAAAAACACGGTTTACAATAAAAAGCATCCATTTCCTTTTCACCTATCATCTTTTATATCCTACCTATTGCCCTGCGTAGCCTGTAGAGGTGCGAACGTTTTGAGCAGTTTATCATCCTTCTTGATAGCTATCTTCGCTTGTGGTTGTGGTTCGGCCTCTGGCTTCTTTCCCATCACCACCAGCTGCTTGTTTAAAGCTATGTTGAGGGGCACTGGTTGACTGGTTTTCTCTGCCATAGCCTCTGTGCTGTTTCCATCTTCAGACTGCCTCCAAAGGCCACGGATTTTGAGCACTTCACCCGCTTTCAAAACATTGTCTAGGACTTCAGTTGATACTGTTGTTTCTCCTGTAATAAATAGGGTTTGATGGTTTGGTTTGTTGTAACGTCAATATTATCTTCTATTTAGATACGTGATAGTTGTTCTTTTAATCTTCGAGGTATAATAAAGTGCGGCAGAACTTTATAATATCTGTCAATACGTATACATATTTTAGTAGGTTTTGTCAGGGACACATATTACATACATACACATCATTTCCGTACACAGGGAAGGTACAAAACACAGACATTGTAAACAAAATTTCTTTTTTTAGTTAATTCTGAAAGATGCTAGCAAACAAAATGTTTTTCATATATTTACGTAAAATACATGTTAATAAGTGGGGATATATTTGCCCCGTCATGCTGTGTAATCGCGGACAATGTTTGTCAATAGAATCGTAAATATGTATCTATGTACGCTGAGATCTTACGATTATTTCTATAAATACGTGTTTGTAACATATCAATCAATCAATCAGCCTATGACAGTCCACTGCTGGACGTAGGCCTCCCCAAGGTAACGCCACAAAACACGATCACTCGTGGCCCTCAGCCAACCACTACCAGCGACCTTTTTCAGGTCATCAGTCCACCTGGCAGGGGGGCGTCCTACACTACGTTTACCGAGAACTGTTGCCATTCGAGAACCGCTTTGCTCCAACGGTCGTAACATATTGGTTGTAACATATATACTTAATAAACTGATATCAAGACAGTTTTTTCGGCGAATGTTCAAAAATAGATAACAATCTGCACTCGATTGAAATGTTAGATTATTCTACGAGTATAGTGAGATAGCTATCAATTAAACGCCAAGTTGACTGCAGTGTTCAAGCGCTTATCATCTGACCTTCGCGTTACTAACATAATAATTGCAACGTAAGTAAGTTACGCCTCGGTCACGGATATAATTTGGTACAACGATGAAACAATTACGAAAATTATTCGTTCTGGTTCATCAAAGGATGTAAGGTTTGTTCCAGCTTAAAGAGAGTAACTATCGAAACCGAATTTAAGCTCAAGTATCAGTCAAACGTGACGTCACTCGCGGCACAGATATAACAATACTATCACGGCCATCGAGGTGGCGCCTTCCACTATGCCTAGGTTGCCATCCTTCAAACTTACATACAATACACCAGGGCCCATGTGCACTAATGCGGTTTAGCACACTCCGAGCTCAAAATCGCTTCAGTAATCGGTATGAAGTTTTGTTCAATGTAGGGAAAAGTAAATTTTGTTACTGTTGGTATTCCACTACCAACTTCACACTACTACTGAAATGATATTTAACTACGATTGTGCTAAAACGCATTGGTAGATTTGGGCCCTGGCGGTAAAGTAGCCATCCCTTTTAATATAATTACAATAACATTACTCAAGGAAGTTTTACTACAATAGCGCGATATGATTTGTGCAATTTAGGAAAGATAGGAGAAAGAATATTTTTCAGTAAATAAGATTATGTTATTCTATTAGTACATAAAATTATATCTAAATAGAATAGCCGGTATGACTGCTGGCAGGTTTAGATTAGTTACCGAAAGTACCTACTTAATACATTCATTCATAATGCAACTTACCTTTGTACATATATTCGAAGAGAACCTTCAGGGCCTTGCTGGAAACTTCTGACGGAAGCACCACATAGAGCATGCCACCCATCCTCGTGACCGACCGTTGTCCTTCGAACAGCATACTCAAGTACACGCTGCATGAGCTCAAGATGAACTTGTGTGCCGGCACCTGGCACCCGTCCATCGTACAGAGAACCACATCCGTGAACCGCTCCGAACGAAGCAGCGAGGCCACGGACGTGTTCAAATGGGTACTGTGCGAGTGCCATTTCAACTGGTAAGTGTCCGCCGATGTCATCTTACCACGAGATATTCTCTTCCATTTCTGTGAGGAATAAAACAGAAATTAGTTCTGAGCAAATTAGATGAATTGACAAAACAGGCGATTTTCATTTGTTTTTATTCAATTGTCAAATGTATCTATCGTCGCCTGCACATCGAACAGAACTGCAGATCAACAAGAAGTTTTCGCGCCTTTGTGGTTTATTTTTAATGAGTATTTAAAGCATAGAGTGGCATAGATATTAATTGCCACATTTTGTATGGAAATATGAAAAAATAAAAGAAAACTACAATCATAAAAAGTTAGGAAACTAAATTTATCAATGGTTTGAGTTGTAATTTATATAAAAACACAAAAACTACTATGTTGAGAAGCTTTGAATGAAAAAATCGATTTCATTATTGATTTTGTGATTCATGTTGCAATTATTATCTATAAGGAGTTAGTTCTAACTAAAACTCACCTCAAATTTAAAAAGCCGGCAACTAGTTTTATAAAACACCAAAGCTTAACCTTAGAACCAGCCCCACTAACCTAAATTGAAAAAATCACGCGTAAATAATATGAAAAACTGCGCGCGAGCGACCACCGCTTGCGTCCTTCTATATAGTAGTGCGAGGCGATGCGGATTTCAAAATCGATACAGTCGTATTGATTCGAGCGTGGAGGGTGCTGCGCGTATGCATGCGATCGAGGGGGTGGGGCGGCGTGGCGTCGGTGCCCCGCGCTTGCGCCATAACAAGATGGCGGAGGGGAGTTCACGCGCAGTACGCCACCCGTTCACTGAACCCTCTGCACCCGATATTGCTAACAAATTCACGTATATACACCTATAAACAGACCTTTAATCTCTTAAGGGTGGAGAGAATGTTGGAAACATTACATCATTTTGATCATTGTATCATTGACAGGGTTGTCATAATATTAATGATAAATGGTGAAAGATTTACAGCTCCTAGTTCAATAGAGGCCGTATAGCCAATATAATATAAGGCCGTGAAGAAGGGCAGTTAGTTAGCGTACTCTATTTACGTCCCAGATTAGCAGTGGACAAGAAGAGTCATAATTTCAAGAAGATAACACGATTCAGGGAAAATTACATTCATAATATCATATGGAGTAAACAAAAAATATGGAATATTAGGTTCACACTGTCGAATTAAAATTAAAATATTTCCTTTACGCATAAGGTGCCTTATATCAGTAATTAAATAATAAGGAAAGAATTGTCATTATAATATATATTATATTAATGGTATTGATATAATATGTAATATATTTTTATTCATACCTTTTTATGACAAGTTGTTAACGTGATATAAACATACAAACGTATTACACCCGTTAACCTATAAAATGCCAACCCTAGATCAAGGCCATTTCCCAACATTTCAAGACAGTTTAATTTCCCATTCATTTAAGGCGCATTTGCACAATTCTTGCGTGCATAGATGACGTCACACTTGTATAAAAGTGCACCCTGCATAATATCATAAATAATAGAAAAAATAGGGATCTGTGATCTCTGTCTGCCCCTTTGTAGAGAGGCGGGCATGACGCTCGGGTGTATGTAGGTATGTTTAGTTAACATTGCCCGGGGTTATGCCGATAATTTCGATCTGAACAACTCTTTTTATATCCCGAGCAAACCAGAATGCAATAAGCTATCTTTCTTTTCAACATGTAGTAAACTTTATAATTTAGGGGTAGTAGTTAGTGAATAGTCGCCGTTAAGCGATGCTCTTGTATAAACAATTGATGAAAAAATCTTGAATTCAAGTATTATTTAGATATGTTCAGAGGGGTTTAACAGTCACTGGCTATTTATTTAGAGGTTATTTTTAATTAATAAGGTCAATTAAAAAAATATTGTTTATCAAAACAAAATTCTACAAAATATGAAATTACATTCACGTCCATAGTTCCTGTACCTACACACGCAGAGACAAAGGTTTGAGATAAAATAAAATTCAAGACTATTATCCCTTTCGGTGTAGCCAGAAGTTCGCATGTCTATTTCCACAATAGCGTATCCGGTTTTCTATGCTATCTCGTATTTTTTGAGTTCAAAACATTTTTATTTGTACTTTAAGTTTATAGTTTTAATTTATTTATAAAGAAATTACTTGCCTTGTTTTATAAAACAAGGAAAAACATTCAATTCATAATAATAATAATTTCATGCATAAAAATTATGTATTTATTATAATAAATACATAATTCTTACGCATGAATAGAAAATAATAAATACTCATATTTTGTCTGATAATGTCTCATAAATCTTCACAGAAATATGTTATAAGTTCTTAAATATTCTTTTAATATCTTGGTTTATTGAATAATAGAAATTAATAAAAAATAAAATCGCTGCAGACTTGGATATTTAAACATAGTGCCATGTAAAGCTACTCATAGCCTGCGTGTTTCCAAGTGCAAAATGTATACGGAACGCGTGCGCAATGTTTATTGATTAGTTTCCACCCTCCCTAGCACCTATGGCTATATATAAACACTTTATACAGCTAGCAAACATACGAACTTCGCACCTTATTTGGTCTTTGGGGTGGATAGAATATCGGGAATATAAGTTCACATAGGTTGTCTTTAGCTTCACGTTTTATGTACTAACAGTGTCATTTTCTCACAGTATTAGCACAGATATAAGAAAATCAACGGAAACTAAACAATAGCCTCATATAAATTATATTTTATACTATTTTAATGTCTTTATTAATGGTATATTCGAATTTTTATTAAACATAAATACGTACATATACATAAGCCCAGTTTCCTGTAAAGGGGTAGACAGAGAACACGGATCTAAATTATTCCCAATTCTGACAAACAGTTTTCTTTACATTAACATTCATACACCTCTACATAATATATAATCAGGTCAATGACTACTACTTACTCTATCTAATAAGACATCATTACACATCATACATATTATATTCAAGTCTCGTCCCTTTCGGGGTTAACAGAACCTCGGCAATATAATAACTCTTTAGACACTTGTAGTTAAACTATCGCGGTTATAATCTAATGTCATTATAACTATATTATATACATACATATACATTCACGTCCTTAATCCCTTTCAGGGTGGACAGAACCTCGGTGATATAATATCGCCTAAATCACTTTTTAGCATGAATATTCGGGTTGCGAAGGCAAAATGGAACATTGATGACAGGTTGCTAGCCCAGCGACCAATAAATTGCTATGACTCTATATTATTTTATCTTTATGCTGGGAAGAATAGAAGTTAGTTGACATTCTTTTACGTCGTAGCTAACACGGGATAAATTAGTAAAACGTTATTTTTAATACCTAAAACATACATACGCAACGTGTTGAATAAACCATGCGGGGTAGTTAGGGACATGACTACAGCAATTGCTTTCAAATACTTTGTATTTGGTTCGCAGTTAGGGGGTTATTCTCGGTATAATATAATTATAATATAATAATATTATGACATTGTTACACCAATTGAACTAGCCCCTTTGTTAAGACTTAAGGGTCTACACTAGACACTAGTCAACGTATATTTAAGAAATGTATACATATTATAATATAGATAAATACATATATGTATAGCATATATGTATAATCAACGAGCAGACTGGAAAGCAGTAGAAAAGCGTTGTTCTTAACTCTGCCACCACCGGGAATCGAACCCGGGACCCCACGATTAGCGTTCAGGTGTCTAACCGATCGCGCCACGGAGGTCGTCAAAAGGAGGTATATTGACATAGGAGATAATAATAGTCCTTGTTGAATACGAGGCTGGTATCCTTCGAGATACAATTATTACCTAACTAGTGACCCGCTCATAAAATATATAGCCTACTACACTATTTAATGGATGTTATTATACATATAAACCTTCCTCTTGAATCACTCTATCTATTAAAAAAACCGCATCAAAATCCGTTTTTATATAAGATTTAAGCATACAAAGGGACATAGGTACATTATAGAGGTATATGTTATCAATTGGGCTAGCAACTAGTCATCTACGTCATCATAACCTAATATTAAGCTTTACCAAGTTACCAAGGAGATGTTTTTATGTCTCCAAGGTTCTGTCCACCCCGAAAGGGATTAATGGACGTAAACGTATATGTATGATGTATGTATGTATGTTAGAATATAGGGGTTTAGTCTCATATACATTTAAACATAGGTACTTCTAATTATATGAGGAGGTGTATGAGTATCAATTAAGCGAAAGTGGTTTGTGACGATCGGGACAGATGTTGAACCGTGATCTCTGCCTACCCCTCCACATGGAAAACGGGCGTGATGTATACGTATTTAAAACATATCGTCCATTATTCATAGTATAAATAAACACACATATATATTCACGTCCTTTAATCCCTTTTGGAATGAAAAGATGCGAGAAAACATGTTCATTAGTTCCATTTAATAATTATTATTATGACATTACACCAATTGAACTAGCCCCTTGGTAAATTCATTTAAGACTTGTGTTAAGGGTACTAGTCAACGTACATTTAAGAAATATATACTTTTATATAAGAACAATCGGGCTGGAAAGCAGAAGAAAAGCATTGTTTTTAACACTGCCTCCACAGGGAATCGAACCCGGGACCTCACGATTAGCCAATGCCTAGCCGTTAAAACAAGTCTTAATGAACTTACTAAGGGGCTAGTTCAATTGGTGCAATAGTCTCCTAAATATTATTATTATTGATATGGATCATTGGTACCAGGTTAAAATCGCTAAACCTAATAGATATCATCGACCCATTGTCCCTTAATCGCCTCTTACAACATCCTGGTTAGAACGACAGCTAATTAGCATAATTTTTACGTTATTCATTTTTTAATAGCTAATAATTTGCAGCTAAATTCAAGTAAAAAAATATAGTGACCATAATTTAACAGAAACAGAATAAATACACAGAAGGGGACATTCACTGTACTGTACTCTGCATTTTTATTTATCAGTTGAATTGAATTATGTTCGAATGCTAAATGTCAGTCTGTTTATTTTGTGTTGTGTTTGCGGTGTAATGAGTGATGCAAGCAGGCTGCTTTAGTTTGGATTATTAAATTACATTATTAAATGCAGATAAACTAATTTAATGTGTTAAGTATTCTGTAAATAAATAAAAATGACTTCTGCAACTGATTCCGCTCTGTCAGCAGAGCTAAATAACTTCATATATGGCATATCAAGGCGCAATTTTCAAAATGCACCTGAACTTACAAAAATTGGCATATCCTTACTTAAAAACTTCCCAGCTGCCAGAGATGCAGTTTTGGAATATTTCGCCATGGTATTTCATGATGCAGTGGACGTATCTATTAGTCAAAATGACTACGATGTAAGTACCATATAAATTTCCTTAAAATCTCATGATTGCATAAAATAGACCACTCATTTTTGTTTATATCATCATACTTCACTTCTCCATATAGTTTTCTCGTCACTAATGCATAGATACATGCAACCCTTCTTTCGTGCTTTACTTATTTGTTTTAGAATAACATCCATAATCCCTAAAAGCGGTAAGCTCAAATTATTCTTTCCCTTAACCAGTATTAACTTATGGCTAGTATTTAAATGAACATTAAATAATATTCAAATTCACACCAAAAATACTGAATTATATACCAAATTAAAACAGTCTCAACCCAAACCTAACCTTTAGTGCGCATTTAGCTATAATTTGGTGTACATTTCAGTATTGTTGATGTGCATTGAATTATGTTCCTTAACTTATTTGTTTCTCCCATTTTCCAGTCAGATACAAACACGAGTGGCTCTATGGACAGTGTGACTATGATAGGGCCTGAGCTGTGCAACATGGGCGAATCTTGGGCAGCCTTCATAGCACCCTGGTGTATCCGTTTAATCATGGACATAGCTACAGACAAATCTAGCCTGCCAAGTAAGTCTAGTTTCGTAGCAATATAATATTTTTTAAAAGACTTGTGATTATTATTCATTTTACTAATACAACTAGTTGACCCGTTACCATGACCATTATTGCAACATGGCCGAAAAGTTGGCTGGCAAATGTACATATTTCTTTGTTTATAAAATTTACGCAATAAGTCCCATTTCCTTGTAACATCATAACAATATTAATAATGTATGATACAATATTCTTATATGCTTTCAAAGCAGTGAATGGAAAAAGGTTGTCCAACTTTTTTGAATATCTGGTAAAAAAGAACTGTTAAAGACAAAATCATAACTTTTGATACAAGACGAAAAACTGATTGTTACGTAGTTTAGGATACGGATTCTTGTTTGAACGATATAGAGGAGGAAAAGCTATCTTTGTATTCTTTTGAGATATCCCCAAAAGGGTTTAACAGGCATGACCGGTGTAGCAAAGAGGTTTTCACAGTGAAAAAGATCATTTTTCTTATAGTAATGTTTATCGGTGTTTCCAGGCGCAACAACAATATGGGCATAGATGTTCTACTTTCCAATTGTAGGGGATGCATAGCAAAATACAATAAATATACTGTATTGTGTATGTTTTATCTAATGGATTTATTTTAGATTCAATTTTCCTAAGAGAATTCATGATGCTATAAAATACCTTTGTCCTTTAATTCCAGCATCCACCCTTCAGATCTCTGAGCCTATTAGAGTTCTGTTAGATGTCACCATACAAAACCTGACCCTACTAGATGCCAAAGAAAGGGCCAATTGTATTGATATGATGCTTGGTAAGTAAATAAAACAATATTGCTAACAGCTTAAAATTATGAATACTTTGGTGGGAGATCTAAATAGAATGTCACCCACATTTGTCCTTTCTGACATATTATAGGTTACAATTAAGGTAATAAGATATTTTTGTTAGTTAATCTGAAGTGATATTTTAGCTATTTGATTCTGGATTTTATTCTAACTTAATATTAAACACATATACAGACCAACTTTCTCAATACACCTCCATTAAATATATATTAAATGTTGAATATAAACATTAAATGTTGAAAAGTAGGTTTACAGTGACTTAAAGTATGTATGTAAAGTATGTAGTTGAACATCTAAAATGAACATCTAAGAATTGCTATAATAGAATTCATTCATTCATTCAATAATAAAAAGTAACTAAGCGATATTATCCACCCCAAAAGGGATTAGAGTATGTGATTTTATATACATATAAAAATTCCCGCGGCAAGATAGGAAGACAACCTGCGCAGGTTGGCCGGCATTGAATGGATGCCAACGGCCACTGACAGGGAGAAACGTCATTTGGGGGAGGCCTATGTCCAACAGTGGATTACTTCAGGCTGATGAACATGATACACATCATGCCTAATTCCCAGTAAAGGGATAGGCAAAGATCACGGATCCCCATCTGTCCCGATCCTAATAAACCATTTTCGATTAATTGACAAACACACACACTTGGCTGTCATAGGTACTTATAACATCACCCTTATTCAATCCATTATCTATCTGACTGTTGTATGTCCTATTGGGCCAGCCCCTATGTAACCGCCCTTCCACTTCACCCATATATCATTGTACATATAAAAGATATTATATAGACATAGCAGATTGTCAAAAGGAATATATATGAGTGAAGTGGATGGGCGGTTACGTAGGGGCCGGCCTAATAAGACATATAACAGTCAGATAGACGCTATATTGAAAAAAGGTGACATTAGGTGTACTTATAACCGCCGAGAGTTTATGAGAAGATGTATGAATGTTAATGAAGCGAAAGTGGTCTGTCA